>JAMKQA010008383.1:0-31356 GCA_024699735.1 Posidonia australis | reverse complement strand
TACAGAGCAATCAGAGCCCGTCAATGCCTCCTACTTAAAGAAGTACTATCAATGACTCTCAGTCGATCCTAATGCCTTGCACCACAAGTCATGCATTTTCATATTAGTATTGCATCATTGCACAACATGAATAATCTTCTGCACCTTTTCTTTTGCTTAGCATCATCATTGCCCAATGAGGAAAATTGGGAGCCTGCCTGCGTAAGATGTGCCAAGTCCTCCTCATGTGCTACTACCCTAGAAGCTTAGGATGTGAGAGAGGGATTTCAGAGGAATGGGCTAAATGTACAAATTCCCACGGGACCTATAAAAATGTTAGGTCTAGAGAGAGTGTGAGCAATAAAGAAAAATACACAAGACCTTGGAGCATAAAAGAAAATAAGGAGACAGAAGCAGTAGACAGAAGTTAAGCTCCACTGAGAGAGGCATGTGAAGAACCTTACTCCTACCATTTAGCTTGGAGAGGAGCCGGAGCATGCACTTACTAAGCCCATATGATCAAAGGGACTAGCCACCCCTTCAGCACAAGGGAAATAGCAGCCACCCCCCTCAGCATAAGTGTTTATTACCTCCAAGCAGGAGTAGGGTCGGTTAGCATGCCTATGAGGGAGAAAAGAAAATGAATCCTTAAAATAGTAGATATAGGACCCCAAGACTTTCGCATGAGGCCCATGAATCAGAAGGAGAGCCACAAATAAACCTAAATGGCTAGGTTAGTGCCACCTGAGTTGAGGGCAGTATCACCTCCATCGTAGGCAAAATAGACTTCCTTGGCACTAAGGGGACCAATATATACAATTAACCATTTCTTTGCATTTGCATCTTTTGCACAGCATTTAGTTTTAATTGCATTTACATTGCAAGGCGATTTGGTCATATTTCAACCAAGGGCATGTCAGCTGCCTTATGAGTCGTGTAAGCATTTGGCTAGGGCGCATGCTAGTTTTAGTCAAGCATATTTGCATTTATTCTGCAATGCATTTTGTTCGCATTTCGGCTAGGGGCATGTCAGCTGCCTTTTGAGTCGTTGTATGGGCAAATAAGCATTCGACCAGGGGCATGTTATTCACTTCTTTAAAGTGGAAAGATTTGAAACCAGGGACATGCCAGTTAATTGATCTTAAAAAGCAGTTGCGGACTTACATGAATAAGTATAAGCAATGCAAAGTGACATCAGTGCCAACAATTTTATTATGGTCTATCATGAATACAAATATTGCTAATCCGCTCGGGGCCTCTTTGAACTACTAGGCCCCGTGAAATTAATGCCACTAGGTGGAATCTCGCTTAGGGGCCATGTCTCCCTTATCTCAGCCTCATATTCCGCTGTAAAGCCAAAGCCTTTAGTAATGGCAAGACCGGAGGACTTGATGCCAGCACGCATTTGTCGGGCCAACTCAGAAGTAGATGCATTTGAGCCAACAGCATACCTTTTATATCGGTCAGGGCAGGGGCTTTGCTCAATAGAGTCTTGGAAGAAGTCGAACTGGCGAAGGACCTGGATGGGGTGATACTCCACGCCTCCAGAGAATCTAGGGAGAACCACGAGTCGCATGTCCGTGGCATTGAAGAAGGCAGTAAAGGTCCGGGACGCCGAGGATATAATGCACCATGTCACAAAATCCTCATCAAGATTCCGTAGTTTGTCGTACAGCTCTTGTACCCCTGGGAGTGTCCTTGAATGATGAGTATGGATATAGGCTTCAAAAGCAGAAGGCCGAGGGCGCAGAATCTTCATTCCCATGTGAGCAGCAAACCAAACCTGGCAAAAATAGAATCATGGTTATTGAGAACACAACAGAATAATTAAATGTCAATGATTTGCTTACCTGCACTAGGGCACCACACCCATAGAAATGGCGGGAGTGCTTCAACGCTCGATCCAAACCAACATAGGTTTCGGCAAGAAGGATAGGGGCCAAGTCAATCTGGCGAACAACTACCGCCCAGGCTATTTATGCCACCTCGATAGCCATAGTCGTCCGGCCATGACTAAAGATCAGCTCCCCAAGGAAACGCAGTACAAAGCAATAAAGCCACAGGGTACCCATGGAAGAGCGGGCACCAATGATTGCATCAAAATAATCCAAGCGCACCATGGGTGTAGGTCCATCTCGGCAGATGAGTTTCTCCTCACAGACATCTCTGGCAATACATGTGAGTTGGCTCACGACATGTACATAACTGTCACGGCCGGTAAACACTGGCGGGGACATGAACGGTGACAGACCACAGATTCGTCTGACTTCCTCCAAAGCGGAAAACATGCAAGGCTGGCTTCCAAAATCGGGCCACGGCACACAGCAAAAGCCAATTAACCTCCACCTTGGCTATACTTAGGAGGGAGGCGGAAATACCCCAAATCCGGAGTTGCTTCCGATCATCGGCTATTAAGGCGTCGATCCAGCCAAGTAAAGCATCAAAGCTGTGCTTAGGGGTGACCATGGTAGGATAACTCTGCAGGCACAGATTTGAACCATATATGGCAGTAAAAAGATAGAACTTGACATAAATGTGGGACAAGCATAGCAATCTAGCAGGATATGATACAAAAAGCATTTGCAAAATCAAGAAGCATGTTCCGAATTTTTTTTGCCATGAAAGTGATATAATGCAAAGCAAATCTGCAAGAAAGCAATAGGAAAGCAACAGAAAATGCATGTATACAGTAGCCCTTACCATGGTAATACAGAATCCATGCCCAGAAAGATCAGAAAGTGAGCAAAAAGGCAAAAAGCAAGGTCTGCTGCCGTGTTTTTCAGAAAAGGCGGCAGTATTTCTCACAAAGTGTAAGCTTATATAGAAGAGCAAAAAGGGTTTCAGCAAAAAAGGAAAACAAAACCCGCCATTTTTGGAGGCGCACCTATCTGACGCACATATGCGGCGCACTGAGGTAGCGCACCTAGGTGGCACCTGGAATAACTGCAAAATTTCAGCAGTACCTCCTCTAAATATGGACATCGCCAAAATCGGCGCCATTTGTTTAACCCTGCATAGAATATTTTGCATACAGCTGGCACATACACAAAACCCCGTGGGGCACATCGCAGAATCAGAAACATTCTTATAAATTTTTAGAAGAGGTTACAATGTGTCAGTGTTATTATAGAGCTTCCAACAAAAATTATAAGTAAAAGCTACTCTTCGTCTGAATCTTCCTCGTCAGATGCTGCCTTTTGGAAGTATTCGGACAAGAGTCGGGCGCCTTGTCGAGTGATTCGGCGCGACCACTGAGCAGCTGCGGCAGCCTGGGAGCGAGGAGTAGAGTCGCGAACCGCCTGGGTAACCTTAGTGTCTGAAGGGTCCTCCTCAGACGCCTCCATGGTAAAATCCCCGCTGCTGGCTACATTCACTCCCTAAGCAGGAAAGTCTTGCTGCAAAATCAAACTTATGTTAGCAATAAGAATTTTAAAAGTGGTAGTAGGGGAAGAAGAGAGAAGCATACCCGAATGATGTTGCGTCAGCGCAGTTCCTGCAAAAATGTCAGATACAGTCAAGATGGTAGGTTGCAAAGTAAGAATTTTACCCTCTTTTGGCGAATATCAGCATAGAAGGCGCCAAATTGCTCCTTGAAGCCCTGTGAATTATAGCGAATGTCAGACTTTCATAATTCACACGATAGCAATGTAAAGCAGAAGTGGAAATCCTGTACTTGGGCCAAGCTAGATGCATACCACATCCCACGCTGGCTGTCCCGCACTGCCTCCTCGAAGAGATAGGGCTTCCCCACACGCCTGTACCAAGCAAGGTAGTCTGTATAGTTGACTTCTCAAAGGACGTGCCTGTCCTGGGAAGCTATGGCAGCTGCATGCCAGCCTCTAGTAACCGAACGAGTTGTAGCCGGGCGATCCATGTCAGCAGGAGGAGGGGCAGGAATGCAAAATACATCCGAGAACTGATCCGCACATGCCCTGGAAGGTAGTAGGCCGACTTATTCATACAATAGAATTTCACCTATTTGTCCCTAAGAACGCGGCCGAAGTTCAAGGGAGCCCAGTCAAAGCCATCATACCGAGCAAATGGGCGTAGGTGAACCTGTTATAGAAACAGGGAATTGTAAGCAAAGAAAGTAAAACATGCATGCAAAGTTAAAGTCTAATGACAGAAGAGACTTACATCCTCGAGCTCTACCAGGTCCAGCAAATACTGGTAGGACTCATAGCTAAACACCCCAGCGGCAGCCCAGTGGTCAGGCTCGACCCACTGGCGGGGAAGGGGCAGGAGCTCGTCCCGCAGGCCGCCAAAGCTATGCCCTCTAATGATGTGCTCCATGACCTAGTACTGCAAATGCAAGCACAAGTCAGTTTATCAAATATTAAGCATAAAGGAAATTTTTTTGCAAAGTAATAGAAGCAAATACTTACAGTCAATAGAGGGTATAACCCCACATAAGAACGGCGCCCAAGCTTGACCACATTGTCGAGCCCACAGATCAGCCAGGTATAACTAGCACTGGCCCAATCATAATGATCCAGATGCTCTAGGTTGGTCAGATACGCAATCCAGTCAGCATGGATACAGTAGGCCGACGAATCGCAAAAGATCATGGCTAGCAGCTCCAGCAGAAAGTGCCTCAATACAAAATCTACTTCCTCACTATCAGGCTCAGGGTTGGGCCATAATTTGTCCCATTCTCTCAACCACCCCACAGTGATCATATGTTTCCCCCTAGGTGGCTTAGGAGGGACACGGCCCAGATGTGCGTAAGGTGGAAGCCGTGAGTGGTCTCACCTATAAACGGCTCGTCACCGAAAGGAAGGCTCGTCAGCAGGGCCCACTGATCAGGCAAGACAGTCAGCTCACCGAATGGCAAATGGAAAGTGTGCATCTCAAATCTCCACCTTTCCACCAAAGCCCTGAAAAAGTTGTAATGGCCATGAATGATGGGTATACGCTGCAAACCTCCGAATGGGGAACAGTGTAGGAGGAAATCCTGCAGAAAATCCAGGAAACGGTGGAAGTGATCAAGCATTGGGCCCTAGTGGCATCGCATGATCCGGTTTGCATCCCCCTCCTGAAATGTCAAAAATAGAGTTAATGCCAAGTTAGAAAGCAATTTCTAATGATAAAGCTTCTTAAAGAAGAAGAATTACCCCAAAGTCTGGACCCTCACAGATGTGATGGTCGCTTAGCAATCGCCCCTCAAAATTCCCAGACTCCTGAGAATGCACTTGTCAGGAAAAGCTAGATTTAAATACTCATTTACTATTCAGTTTTTGGTTTACCTCAATGGGAGCAACAGGAGTTGAGCTGCTAGAGGCCCGTGACCTCGAAGAACTGCCTCGCCGCCGGGAACAGGAGCTAGAAGGCATGTCCCGCGAGGATTGTGGGGTACCCTCCTCGGGAACTGGGTCATCCTGCGTAAAAGAAAAAGCCGAATCAAAAGTTAAATGGCAGCAGTAGGCATGACAAATGCAGAATATGTCAAAGTCAAATGTGGCATTACATTCACTAGCATAATAGCAAGGGGCATGGAAATTAAATAAAGCCTATGGCATATGGCGGCAAAGATGTAAACGTACAGTTGCAGTTCAGTATTTGTTTATCAAATTTATAAAAATGAAAGGCTATCAAGTATGGTTCAGCAATTTGATTCAAAATAGTTTGCAACAAAAATCAGAAATGGCATGGATGGCAGCATGGCACGTATGGCATAAATAACAGCAAATTTCTTTGTAAACCAAGGCTTGAATAGGCTTCCATAACCATAGCAAAACTAGCACCTTCGCCTACAAGAGCCCGAGCCTGCCGGAGCACTGTCAACAGCATGCCACCAGCCTCACAACAACCCGTGGCCAACATCACCCATTGACCATCACTCCCTGTAGCTTGAGCTTTCCCCAATTGTTTCCGCAATGCCAAGCCCAAGCAGCCACTGTGCGGTCCAGTCCGCCGGAACCCGCCACCGCTACGGCCAATCCACCAGAACCCAGCCGTGACCTTCTAACCGCAACTGCAGGCAAACCCGCGGCCACCGCTGCCTCTTACACAAAATTGACCCACCACTGTGCGGCTATGACCACCGAGACCCTTGGGCAGCCCACGACTCCTACTCCATCGGCGTTTTCAACTGCCGAGCCCCAGCCACAAACTGCCAAGGTTGCCCCTTTCCCCGGCGGAGCACATCCAGTCGTCGACCACCTGAAACAGAGGGAAGTGCAACCACAAAGGGAGTAGGGGAAGTGAAAATACCTCTGCCGGCGAGCCCTTGTCCAGCCAATCCTGGAGAGTCCGGTCCATGTCGCCGTCGACCACTCGTCGCACCTCACCGATGTGCCTCACGCACGCACCAGCAGTAAGCACTCCGTCGGTGGACCTCCTGCGTGTCGCTGCCAGAAGAGGATGAGGGGGGGCGGAGAAAGTAAAGAAGGGGAAGAGATATGGGTTTCGTATGAGAAAAGGGAGTAGGGAGCAAGAAGAAGAGGCATGCCTTTTGAAAGAAGACGGAAGATTTTTCTTCACGGAAAATATGTATGCATACATGTTGTTTTAGGGGGCATGAAATCAAATTAGCAGAACCATGAAAAATCAAGCAGCATAAAGCCCCATGCATTCCCACGAAGCAGGAATAGAAGTGGAGAACGTCCCTTGGCAGTTATGGCAGTTATTCAGTGGGACCCACACATGAAATAAGTCAAGGTTCAGAAATGCAAAATGGCCGCAACAATTGCGTTTCAGCCCCTAGCATCTCACAGCTTGTAGAATATGCAATGTCAAGCATGTGGCCCACAAAACGCACCACATGGGGTAATTTGCAGAAAACCCCCTATGTTTTGCAATTTTGCAAATTAGTCCACAAAGGATGTGGGAAGTTTAATTTAAAACAGACAGTTGTTGATATATAGCAGAATCTCAAATGTCACAGCACGGTCGCAATACAGCAATCAGAAGGCAGTTGTGGTTGGGCAGTTTACTGTAAAGCCCCAAAGTTGTGGATATTTGCACATAAGTCCTCACCTTTTGCAAGCAATATTGAGAATTACAGCAAACAAGAGATTTGAACGTGCATCTCGACAGGAGAGCCAGTCTTCGCACCACAACCTCGGCAATCATCATATTGCAGTTCCTTCTTGGGGGATAATCCTGGGGTCATCGATTTGTTTCCCGGGATCCCCTCCAGAGCGAATGAGAACCTTTTGTCCCCTTTGGATCTCCACAGGAGCGGAATCCAGCTTGCTTGACTTTGACCGGGCGGTCAATGTCGTTTGCCCTTTTGGATTTTCCGCGGGCACGGAATCCAGCTTGCTTGACTTTGACAGGGCGGTCAAGGTCCTTTGCCCCTCTGGATTTCCACAGGCATGGAATCCATCTTGCTTGACTTTGACCGGGCGGTCAAGGTCCTTTGCCCCTATGGATTTCCGCAGGCGCAGAATCCAGCTTGCTTGACTTTGACCAAGCGGTCAATGTCATTTTCCCCTTTGGATTTCCGCAGGTATGGAATCTAGTTTGCTTGACTTTGATCGAGCGGTCAATGTAGTTTTCCCCTTTGGAATTCTACAGGCGCGGAATCCAACTAGCTGACTTTGACCGGACGGTCAATGTCGTTTGCCCCTTTGGATTTCCGTTGGTGTGGAATCCAGCTTGCTTGACTTTGACCGGGCGGTCAAGGTCCTTTGCCCCTTTGGATTTCTGAGGGCGCGGAATCCAACTTGCTTGACTTTGACCAGGCGGTCATTGTCATTTTCCCCTTTGGATTTCAACGGGCGCGGAATCTAGCATGCTTGACTTTGACCGGGCGGTCAAGGTCCTTTCCCCCTATGGATTTCTGTGGGTGCGAAATCTAGCTTGCTTGACTTTGACTAGGCGGTCATTGTTGTTTGCCCTTTGGATTTCCGCGGGCGCGGAATCCAACTTGCTTGACTTTGACTGGGCGGTCAATGTCGTTTGCCCCTTTGGATTTCCACAGGCGCGGAATCTAGCTTGCTGGACTTTGACCGGGCGGTCAAGGTCCTTTGCCCCTATGGATTTCTGCAGGCGTGGAATCCAGCTTGCTTGACTTTGACTCGGCGGTCAATGTCGTTTGCCCCTTTGGATTTCCGCAGGTGTGGAATCCAGCTTGCTTGACTATGACAGGGCGGTCAATGTAGTTTGCCCCTTTGGATTTCCGCGGGCGCGGAACCCAACTTGCTTGACTTTGACCAGGTGGTCAATGTCATTTGCCCTTTTGGATTTTCGCAGATGCGGATTCCAGCTTGCCTGACTTTGACCGGGCAGTCATGGTCCTTTGCCCCTTTGGATTTCCGCGGGCTCGGAATGTAGCTTGCTTGACTTTGACCGGGCGGTCAAGGTCCTTTGCCCCTTTGGATTTCCGTGGGTGTGGAATCCAACTTGGTTGACTTTGACCGGGCGGTCATTGTTGTTTGCCACTTTTGGATTTTTTGCGGGTGCAGAATTTAGCTTGCTTGACTTTGACTAGGCGGTCAAGGTCCTTTGCCCCTTTGGATTTTCGCGGGTGCGAAATCCAGCTTGCTGATCTTGATTGGGTGGTCAAAGTCCTTTGCCCCTTTGGATTTTCGCAGGCGCGAAATCCAGCTCCATGACTTTGACCGGGCGGTTAAAGTCCTTGATTTCTCGGTTTCCTTGGGCAAGAAATCCCGTGGCTCGACCTTTTGACCGGATGGTCAAGGTCCTAGCCCCTTTCTCAGATTTCCTTGGGCCGGAAATCCCTTGGCTCGAACTTTTGACTAGATGGTCAGCATCCTAGCCCCTTTCTCGGATTTCCTTGGGCAGGAAACCCCGTGGCTCGACCTTTTGACCAGATGGTCAGGGTCCTAGCCCCTTTCTCAGATTTCCTTGGGCAGGAAATCCCGTGGCTCGACCTTTTGACCGGATGGTCAAGGTCCTAGCCCCTTTCTCATATTTCCTTGGGTCGGAAATCCCGTGGCTCGAACTTTAGACCAGATGGTCAGGGTCCTAGCCCCTTTCTCGGATTTCCTTGGGTAGGAAATCCCGTGGCTCGACCTTTTGACCAGATGGTCCGGGTCCTAGCCCCTTTCGCGGATTTCCTTGGGCAGGAAATCCCGTGGCTCGACCTTTTGACCGGATGGTTAGGGTCCTACCCCCTTTCTCGGATTTCCTTGGGCAGGAAATCCCGTGGCTCGACCTTTTGACCAGATGGTCGGGGTCCTAGCCCCTTTCTTGGATTTCCTTGGGCAGGAAATCCCATGGTCAGGGTCCTAGCCCCTTTCTTGGATTTCCTTGGGTAGGAAATCCTGTGGCTCGACCTTTTGACCAGATGGTCATGGTCCTAGCCCTTTCCTCGGATTCCCCCGGGCAGGAAATCCAGTTGCTTGACCCTCTGACCGGCCTGTCAAGGTTCTCTTTGTTTCTTTTTCTCTTCTGGGTTTTCGCGAGCGCGGAATCAAGTTGTTTGATCCTCTGACCAGGCGGTCAAGGTCTTTTGTTTTTTTAGTTTTCGCGGGCGGTCAATGTTGTTTGCCCCTTTGGATTTCCGCGGGCACGGAATCTAGCTTGCTTGACTTTGACCGGGCGGTCATGGTCCTTTGCCCCTTTGGATTTCCGCAGGCGTGGAATCCATCTTGCTTGACTTTGATCGGGCGGTCATTGTCATTTGCCCCTTTTTGATTTTCCACGGGTGCGGAATCCAACTTGCTTGACTTTGACCGAGCGATCAAGGTCCTTTGCCACTTTGGATTTTCGCCGGTGTGAAATCCAGCTTGCTGATCTTGACCGGGCGGTCAAGGTCCTTTGCCCCTTTGGATTTCACGCGGAAATCCAACTCCTTGAATTTGACTGGGCGGTTAAAGTCCTTGGTTTCTCGGATTTCCATGGGCAAGAAATCCCGTGGCTTGACCTTTTAGTCGGATGGTCACGGTCCTAGCCCCTTTCTCAGATTTCCTTGGGCCGTAAATCCCGTGGCTCGATCTTTTGACCAGATGGTCAGGGTCCTAGCCCCGTTCTCGGATTTCCTTGGGCAAGAAATCCTGTGGCTCGGCCTTTTGAACGGATGGTCAGGGTCCTAGCCCCTTTCTCGGAATTCCATGGGCAAGAAATCCCGTGGCTCGGCCTTTTGATCGGATGGTCTGGGTCCTAGCCCCTTTCTCGGATTTCCTTGGGTAGGAAATCCCGTGGCTCGACCTTTTGACCAGATGGTCAGGGTCCTAGCCCCTTTGCTGGGATTTCCTTGGGAAGGAAATCCTGTGGCTCGACCTTTTGACCGGATGGTCAGGGTCCTAGCCCCTTTCTCGGATATCCTTGGGAAGGAAATCCTGTGGCTCGACCTTTTGACCAGATGGTCAATGTCCTAGCCCTTTCCTCGCTTGACCCTCTGATCGGGCGATCAAGGTCCTCTTTTTTTCTTTTTCTCTTCTGGGTTTTCGCTAGAGCGGAATCCAGTTGTTTGATCCTCTGACCGGGCGGTCAAGGTCCTTTTGTTTTTTCCTTTTTTGAGTTTTCGCGGGCACAAAATCTCTTTGTTTGCCCTTGGTCCGTGCGGACCGGGCCCTACTTTGCTTGACAAATAATCTATTTGGCATGCCCCCTTTTTCTTGGGCTGGTATCCCCAACTACTCGGTTGACAACCGTCATGCTGCCAGGTGTCTGGGTTGAAAAGACTTGATTAGCTTGTCATATCCTAACTCTCGGGTTGATAACCTCATAATCCGGCTGATGAGTCCGACAACTTATCATTTTCCAGCCAGTGTTTTCTTCTGCTGGCAGAGTTCTCTTTATCTTTGCTTGTGTTTTCAGCATTAGCATTAGTTTCGCATCGGCCTTCAGCATCGGCTCTTGCATTGGCATCTCGCATTAGCATCACATCCCCAGCATTTAGATCAGTAGGTGCACGCATTATGCATTTGGCAACAAGTCATGACTTTCGGTGCATTCGCCGGATAAGTGACTTACTGCCTATAGCAAACACCATCCTTCTGTAACCTCAAAATGGGGTATCTTGTCAACCCTGAGCATCGGTCTTGGTTCTCTTTGTCCCTCGACCTCGCTCAAGGAGGGGCATCTGTAGACACCCTGATTTTGAGGTGACCCATGGATGAGCTTTCCAGTTGTTGCTTTGGATGTGGCTAACCCTTGAACCAACCCTAAACCCATAGCAAGCCCGCAACCCAACTAGAAATCCCGATAGGTAGGCGAGAGCACCTAGCTAGCACACTTACCTGGCACACCAAGATAGCACACTTACCCGACACACCTAGCTAGCACACCTCCCTGGCACACATAGCTAGCACACCTATCTAGCACACCTACTTGGCACACATAGGTGGCGCACATGCTTGGCGCACATATCCGACACACATCCCAGGCGCCCAGCCATTTTGCAGGCTATGGGTTGCTGGCTTTCAACCTCCCATGGTTGTTACCTCTAGCAACGAATATGCCATGAAATCTTCCAGGCTTTTCGTCTACGAGGCTCCTTGCATTCCTAGGGGTTACCCATGAGAAACTCCTATATAAGGACACCCATAGGCAACCATTAGGAGAGGTTAGAAACCTTCAGTTCAGCAAATCTTGATCTGGGCAAGCTATATCCTCTTTCCAGCAGCATATTCTCGTTTTCTAGAGCACTCCCTTGCATCCCAAAGCATCCTTGGTCCTTCCAAAGCAACAAGGATCTCTCTACCTTGGGTATTTCAAGAAGAACACCTTGAGAGGTAGGTTCTCTATCTCTTCTTTCTCCTTTAAATCTCAACTTTAGAAACATGATAAACATGCTTTGAAACCTTACATATGGTCTGATTTCTTTTATGTTTTCATGATACTTCAATGATGATTTTGCGTGTCCTTCTTGTAAAATGATCTCCATGTTAGTCTATATTCTCGTTTGCAAGCATGCTTACTTTTCTTCAAGCATAAAATCTGCACCATATTGCATATAGGAGCTGTCTTTCTCTTATTGTTTCTTTACACATAAATCCATGCTAAGCTTCTGAATGTAAGAGTTATGCGGTAGCGGTAACATGGCCTGTTCGTGTTTTGGTTGGATTTGCTTGTATCACGTTTTATCTCTTTGCACTTTGCATGAAGGTTCAGATTACATGATTAATAAGATGGCTTTCGATCATGTGCATCCAATCGTATTTTCAGCTCTTAACAATGGCATAAATCAATCTGCATTAACATAAATCACCCATCTCTTTTCTGGGATAGTTTATGGATCAGATTGCAGTCTGATCCAGATTCTCTAGGGCGCACCACTCATGTGCATCCAATCGTGTTTTCAGCTCTTAACAATGGCATAAATCAATCTGCATTAACATGATTCACCCATCTCTTTTCTGGGATAGATTCTAAATCAGATTGCAGTTTGATCCAGATTCTCGAGGGCGCACCACTCAGGCGCACCAAACTAGAGCACCACTCTGGCGCACTAAGCAGGTGCACCAGACTGGTCAGAGAGCAAAGCATTCACTTTTGCATCCCTGTTTGCATGGCTTTCCGAAGGACTTTGAGCTTGCTATTTTTGCTGATTGTTCTTTGATATTCCAAGATTTCATGCATGTTTTCAATTTTAAACCAGATCGTTTTCCAATTACCTTTTCCCCTTTGCATATTCAGTCTTGGGTAGAAATTTGGTAGGTTGTTTGCACCTTACTCCTACATAGAGAGTCTATGCATCAGCCCATGATCCAATGTCATGACTGAAACTTTTTTTTTCTCACTTAGCATAGGATAGGTAGGATGTTGTGTGAGGCTACTAGCCCTTGAGCACATGGTCCATAGATGTTGCATGTGCATTTCTTTCGCTTTTAAAGCATGTTTTTCCAAGTTTTACAAAGGATTTTGCACTGCATACCTTTTCCAAGATGCATTATTTTGTGATTTGGATTTGCATAGCTTTCTGTTTTCACTCAGCACATCTTCCTGGCCCACCTACGCGCACATAGGTGGTGCACCAGACTGGAGCACCAGTCTGGCGCAAAACAGGCTCATTGGCCTGTTTTCAGTAGCACACAGTAGGTTTTTATATGTTTTTGACATGTTTTCTCGACTCGATTCGTTTCTGGGTTTTCTTTGGCTTTCTTCCTTGATGTACTAGGAAGGTACAACTATGTTTTCAACTATTTTCATACATTTTAGATTGCATTTGCCATATAGCTAGGCAGGGATGAAAAATCGCTCAAGATACTAGATCCATGATCTTATTTATGCAATATTCTCTGCATTGACCCTTGATCCGATATGCGAGCGATATTTCTAAGCATTAGGACACACCCTTACACATCATGCACCCATACCTTAGACACCACACGCATAAGCATGGCATGGCATATCACCCTTGGGCGTATAACAAAGGCTGAAAAGTCGACATTTCATTAGCAATTGAGAAACCAATAGAAGACTGATTTATCGGGCGTACGAGGGTGCCTAACACCTTCCTCGTACGTAATAGGGATCCTTACCCTTATTTCTGGTTTACAAAGTCCTTTTCCATTGTTTTTTGCATGATATTCATGTTTTATATGGTTTTCCTTGTCTTCCTTTTGAATAGACTAGGTGGCGACTCCTGCATTTGCATATTTTATTTTTGCCGTGACTTTGCCGACTTTGGCATATTTTGCCATTCTCAACGGCATGGTTACACCTGCCTTATAAGGTCATCTCATCAAATGACCACAGAAAACTCACAGATTGTAATAAAGATTTGACAACAGAAGTGAAGCAGCCCTCTTCGACAACAAGCTTAGGAAGAACCAGTGTAGAAGTCGCCTGTTGCAACTACAAGAATACACGGGTCAGCGTGACCCTCCTCAAGCACAAGCGAGGCCAAGAGTTAGAATAGATCTTTTCTTTTGATATCACGGATCCCACATTTGAGAAGGAAAATCCTATTAGAGCTCATAGCCTATGAGGAGGAGGATTATTCAAGCATAGAGGAAAGTGATGAGGTGCCGCTAGAATTTCAGCCCTACGACAATGATCCAGAGGACCCTAATTTCCATGTAAAGGAAGAGATGGAGCTAGTGAATATCGACATAGTAGAGGATGTCAAGGAAGTATGCATCAGTGCCCGGCTAACACCTCAAGCAAAGACAGAGTTCATCGATTTCCTCAAAGAATTCATAGATGTCTCCGCCTAGAGCTAGGACGACATGATCAGCTTGGATGTGGAGGTAGTCATGCACACATTGCCGCTCAAGCCCAATGTCAAGTCAGTAAAGCAAAACCATAGAAGGTGGTCACTCCAGTGGCTGCTTAAGCTCAAGGAGATCATGAAGCAGCATAGAATTGATTTTCTCAATGTTGTCCTCTATCCAAAATGGTTTGCAAATGTTGTGCCTGTACTTAAGAAAGATGGATTAGTCTGCATGTGTATAGACTACCGAGATCTTAGCAAGGCAAGCCCGAAAGATGACTTTCCATTACCTCACATTGACATCCTAGTGGAGAACACTATAGGGCACAAGATGCTATCATTCATGGATGGCTTCTTAGGCTACAACTAAATTAGAATGGCAGAAGAGGATATGAAGAAAATGTCATTCATCAACCATTAGGGAGTCTTCTACTACAAGGTGACGCCGCTTGGGTTGAAGAATGTTGGCACCACGTATCAATGTGCCATGACAGGTCTTTTTCATGACCTCATGCACTAGGAAGTCTAGGTGTACATGGACGACATGATTGCCAAATCCAAGAAGCTCGAAGACCATTTAGCTTGCTTGAGGAAGTTGTTCCATCGATTGTGAAAGTACTGACTTTGGCTTAACCCTAGTAAATGTGTGTTCTGGGTGTCATCAAGCAAGCTCCTTGGATATATTATCAGCCAAAGGGGAATCGAGGTAGATCCCAACAGGGTGAGGGCAATTATTAACATGTCGTCCCCACAACAGAAAAGGATGTCTAAGGGCTACTAGGTCATCTATAATACATTAGCAGGTTTATTGCCCAATCTACGTCAATATGTGAACCAGTCTTCAAACTCTTAAGGAAAAATGCCTAGATCCACTAGAGTGAGGAGTGCCAAGTGGACTTCGACAAGATTAAACAGCTTTTGGTGAGGCCATCAGTTTTGGATCTACGAGAGCTAGGGCAACCCCTACTCTTATATCTACCAGTCACGTAACATTCCATGGGTGTAGTTTTGGGCCAACACGATGAATCTGGTTATAGGAAGCCAGTGTTGGTAGGCAAGTGTGTCAAGTGGCAATTGCTATTATCACAGTATGACATTAGCTTTGTCATGCAAAAATCCATGGAAGGACCGACAGCATCAAACCACTTGGCTGAATTACCCTTGTCTAATTATCAGCTCATGCACACTCAGTTCCCAGATGAAGATATACTGTTCGCCATGGATGACTTAGAATTAGGAGAACATGGAGATGGCAAATAATGGCATATCTACTTTGATGGAGTAGTCAACAAAAAGGGGATGGGCACCGGTGCAGTGTTGGTGACACCACAGGGCTAGATGACCCCTTATGTCAGGAAGCTAAGTTTTAGGTGCACCAATAACGATGTCGAACATGAGACATGCATCCTTGGACTTCAAGAAGCGCTAAAACATGGCGTGTGCAAGCTCCAATTCCACGGAGACGCCCTCCTTATAATCTCATAGGTTAATGGCCTTTGGAAAACTAAAGACTCCAGGTTGATGCCATACCATAATTATCTGTTGAAGCTTATGGAAGAGTTCCAAGAGATTCGATTTTCCTTCATGAGTAGAGCCAAGAATGCCTATGTAGATGTGCTAGCAACGTTAGCATCGTGGCTCTCGATGTTGGGGGATCACACGGTTGAAATCTTTATAACCTAGGCGAACTAGTCGACACACTACATGAACATAGAGGTGGAAGATGCAGCAGAAGAACACCTCTTGTGGTACCCAGACATCAAGGCTTTCCTCGAGATAGGAAGCCTACTTGTAGGTACCTCAGTTGTTGATTGGAAGACCATGGCACACATCGCATCCAAATATGTCTTTGGAGCTAGACACCTATACCGTAGATCATACAACCAGATGTTGCTACGATGCCTGAACAAGAAAGTGAGTGGAATATTGCTAGCCAAGAAGATCATGTTACAAGACTATTTTTGGTCAACCATGGAGGTAGACTGTTGTCAATTTGTCCAAAGGAGTCATGCCTGCCAGATTCATGGAAACATGATCCACGCTCCCCCACAACAGTTGTACAATATTTCATCACCCTAGCCTTTCTCCACTGGGGGATCAATGTTATCTGCGCCATTCACCCAGTAGCTTCAAATGGACATCACTTAATCCTCGTGGCCTTTGACTATTTCACCAAGTGGGTGGAGCCAACCTCTTATAAGACAGTCACCACCATCATAACAGAAAAGTTCCTCAGGAACAACATTATAGCCAGCTACGGCATCTCACATGCTATCATCTCAGGCAAAGGGAAAACTTCACCACCAAGAGGATGGAGGACTACCTATAGAACTTTCGGATTAAGCATCATCGATCCTCTCCATACTGCCCATAGATGAACGACGCGGTAGAGTTAGCCAACAAGAATCTTGTTATGATACAAAAGCAAAATGGTAGAAACTCATAGAGATTGGCATGAGAAACTCCCTTATGCTTTGTGGGTATACAGAACTACCATCCGAACATCTACTAGAGTGACTTCTTATTTGCTCGTCTATGGCATGGAGCCGGTGTTACCAGTCAATGTGGAGATCTCGTCCCTCAGAGTGTTACAAGAAGCAGAGCTCGAAGAATTTTAGTGGACAAAAGATCACGTCATGTAGTTGAATCTGATTGATGAGCACAGGCTGCAAGCTATGCATCATGCATAATGGTACTAGAAGCGTATGGCCTGATCATATCAAAAGATGGTCTGGTTGAGAACTTTTGCATCAAGGGAGCCGGTTCTCCATGCTATCCATCTTCAAGACTCCCATGGTAAGTTTCGGCCTAACTGGCACCATCCCTTTGTTGTCAAGAAGGTCATTTTCGAAGGTGCTGCTATACTCAAGGGCATGGATCAAGAAAAGTAGCCAGAACTAGTCAATGCATGCTAATTAAAGAAGTATTACCAATGACTGGAGGCCATATCCATGTGCTTGCAAAACCAATCACCGCCTTACACCCTTTACATCCATACATATGCCATTGACCACTCCAGCATTTACGCATCTAAGTTAATACTCATTCATGCATTCATGTTTCTTTCCATACTACATTACGCATATGCAGCATCCTACATCGTCATTATCATAAGCATAGCCTGATGAGGAAAACTCAAAAACACTAGCCTATTATGGAAGGAGTGGTCGCATCCCTAGTAGGCACTATCCCAGTGTCCTAAATAGGGAGCGAGCCACCACCCCATTCAGAGTCAGGAGAAGAATTCAAATCCCTTGTGGCTAAACACCCCTAAAGGGAGATAAAATGATAGGCTAAGAGAGAGTCTGTGAGCTGGAAAAGAGTTCATGCAGGCCACTAAAGATATATGAAGATAGAAGTTGAAGACAGAAGTTAGCCTATAGAGAGAGGCATGTTGGGTAGCTCCATTCCCTAATTCCTAACTTGGAGAGGAAAGGAAGTAAGCCTGTGTAGCCCCCATGCGTAGAGGCACTAGCCACCCCCCTCACAAATTCCTTGTCATCAGTCCAAGCCTTATTACCTCCAAAGAATGGGAGGAGCAAACCTACTTGCCTATGAGGGAGAAAAGAAAAAATTATCTCAGAAAAGTGGGTGTGGAGCCCACAGGTCTTGATGTGGAGTTAGATTCTTATCATCACCCAATACACCATCACCATTCCCTATCGAGAGCCACCAAATACCTAGGCATTGATATAGAGTTTATTGGGTTGAGAGGCGTTTCCTCCATCGACATGTAAACAGGAAGTACTAGTTTTCCTAGACTGAGGGCAAATATGATAACTCGCATACTTCATGCCTCTTTGTGTATAATCATTGCATCACTACCATGTTCCTACATTTGGATTAGCAAGCTTTG
Organism: Posidonia australis; assembly: GCA_024699735.1. NCBI lineage: Eukaryota > Viridiplantae > Streptophyta > Magnoliopsida > Alismatales > Posidoniaceae > Posidonia > Posidonia australis. Next base: position 13,450 of record JAMKQA010008383.1, on the reverse strand, counting down.
ATGGTTTGCAACCAGGGGCATGTCAACTGTCCTATGGTTTTGAGCCAGTAAAAGGATATTTTCAGTTAGGGGAATGTTAGCTTCTTTCTGGTGAAACCGTCTAGCATCTTCTACCATGGGCATGATGGCTGTCCTTTGGCTCGACTTCATTGCTTACCTTCAATTAGGGGCTACTCAGCTGATTTCTTATGTAGTACCACTGGCATATCTCATAGGATCAAGGTAGGCCAGTCTCCTTCAGCTTCTAGGCTCCAACATGTTGTAATTACCAAAATAGAAGATCAAGGCGAAGAAGGATCAGCCCAAGCCTGAGCAGGTAAAAGAGGAGAGTTAGGATTGGCAGCAATGAAGTACATTATTTGCCATTGACAATAGTTGCAAGGAATAGCTAGGTATCATCAAGCTTGCATCTAGAGGGTCTCGTAGTGGCAGATTAGGTCTCCAAGCTGCCTCCAGAAGTCAAGAACACTAGCTACCAACCCTAGTCTATGAGAGAAGGCCACGACTTGCTTGCGCAGGTAGGATGCGCTGGTAGCATAGGGGATCACCTAGGTCCCGTTTCTTGTCCTCAGGTTTGCCATAGCTCATGGCAATAACAACCAGAACACAACAATGAAGGAAGCACGAAACCAACATTCTTTTCATTCAAGTTAAAAAAGAGTCTTATATAGGAACTAAAGATAATTGTTAGATTACAACCCCTAAATTGTCTGTCAGTCATTGAAAACTGACTGCGACCGTTGGGAACTCTCAACACCACCAAATAGAGGAACACTTAGTGCCCTTTTGTAGATGGGCCAAGTCTTGCGGATAAGGGACCGATATTCTAGAGTTTAGCCAGTGCCCTTTAGTAGGCCTAAATCTAAGGAATGAACACAAGCATGCGTCCATCGAGCTAGTTCCGTCGTCATGTTCAATGAGTTCAGTGGATACCCTTGAAGGAACTTTGGCATGGGCTCTCGTCATAAGCATCTTGGCATTACTTGAACTGGCATAGGACCTGGACTGGGTGGTACTCAACCTCGCTGGTCAAGCTCGGTAGCACAATTAACTACATGTTAGAATTATTGAAGAAAACTGCAAATGGCTCAATAACAGATGGTTTGATATGCCAAGTCACATCGTCTTCAATGAGGCCCGCCAGGCGATCATAAAAATCACAAACATTTGGGATGGTTTGAGTGTGGCTGCTGTTGCAATAAGTCTCAAATATAGATCTTCGTGGGCGAATGGCCTCCACTCCCATATGGGCAGCCAACTAGACCTGTTAAGTAGGGCGTCAGCAAAGAGAAAACTAAAAGGATGGTAGTGAGACTGAGAATACTTGCACTAAGGCTCCACAACCATAGAAGTGGTGAGAACGATGTAGAAGCCGATCTAACCCCCGATAAATCTCCACCAAAATAATGGGAGTCAGATCTATCTACCGGGTAACTGTAGCCAAGGCAATTTCAACCACTTCGATCGGCATAGTGGTTCGACCATGGGTGAATACCAGTTCCCCCAATAAGCCTGTGACGAATCCACGTAGCCACAGTTCATCCCCCAGCTCGGCTCGCCTCTGTAGCATCTCACTAAAGTAATCTAGTTGAAGCATGGGAGTGCAACTGCCTTTTCAAACCAGCCACTGCCTACACCCAACAACGTTGAGCCCGAATAGCTTACTTAAAATGGCAAGGTATCCATCATGAGGCATGGACGTCGGAGTACCTAGCAATCTTGGGATACTGCAGATCCTTCAAACTTCTTCTAAAGTCAAAGTCAATTGAGTTTTGCCAAAGTAGAAGACGTGGTGAGTCGACTTCCAAAACTGAGCAACTGCACATAACAGATATTGACTCACTTCAACTCGGCCAATGTCGAGGAATCTAAGGCGGATCCCCCATGAGCGAAGTTTCTCCCAGTCATCGGTGATCAAGGCCCCGATCGAAGTCAGAAGGTTATCCAAGCAACGGATGGAGGTGACCAATGTAGGGTATCCCTTAGCATGGAAAATCAAGCAAACAGGACCTTGAGCTGCAACAAGCCCCAAAGCTTAAAGAATGAGGAGTTCAAACGTAGATCAGATTTTTTGGGCATAAACAAGAATAAAAGCATATGATAGCGGAGGGGTGGTGGAAGAGGGTAGAAAACCACTGGAGCCCTGGAACCTTGGAGGTGCTAGAAAGGAAAGAGATTACCAAAGAGGAGAACTCTACACATGAGGGGAGGTTGATTCGCCTCATCTTCTAAAGCCCTAAGCCCTTTTACAACGGCAGAAGTCAAGTTAATAGTTGGCCTAAACGTGTAAGGTGGAATCGCAAACTGACAATGTGGATGGCATGTGCAGGTAGCTGCCACGAGAAAACAAGCATTTGCCGCAGGCTACACCTTACATAATGAGCTCTCACTACTATTGCAAATCAACAAAACAAAGAGTGGAGCATCACATCAAGCTAGATTTTAAATAAATATGTATCAAAGTAGAAAGTGACATATCCTTAATCAATTGTTAAATGTCCAAAAAGTTAGGAATTTGTTCCAAAGTTACAATAGCCAGTACAAAGGGTTAGAAATATCAAAGGAAAGGCTAGGATCCTAGTCTTCGTCAAAATCCTTTGCCCCACTCCTTCGACCTACTACAACAACCCAACGTTCAGCCCTACAACGCATTCTCTTGGCAACTCATGCGGAAGCAGCCTCGACACCAGTAGTTGAGCTGGAAGCACCATCAGGGTCCTCTTCCCTGGAAATGTCCTCATCATCCAGGCCAAGGTTGAACTCACCATTATTGCTAGTGACTACCTCAGCCTTGGGGCCCTAACCCTGAAAAGTGGAAACAGACATGTCAGGACAGGTTGGTATATCAGAATAGTTTAGAATTCAAATTTTCTTTCAGAGGAATACTTTAAACTGTTTACCCTTAGGAAAGCCTCCCATCGCACCTGAAAAGAAAACAAGTAATGGTCAGATTTCATTAATCGGCATATATATGGAGTAACCCAGGAACTAGTAGTTTACTGAACTAGTAAAGTAGGAGCCTACCTTGGCCCATTGGGTTCACTACCACCAATCTTTGAGCTAGCCCTGGAATCTCTGCAGATAATGGCAGGAAATGTTTCAGAGCAAGATTTAACAAAGGAAAGCAGTACGGAAAAGTTTGAATAGCAAAAAAAGGCATTTACCTGGGCCTAGTCCTCGGAGAACCACATCTCCCTCTAGCTCTCCCTCAGTTCCTCGTAGAAAAGGTGGAGCTTTCCAGCCAGCTCAAACTAGGTTAGGTAATCAACATAGTCGATCGAGCAAAAGGAGTAGCGGCTCTGCTCAACAAAAGCATCTATGGAGACCAATCGAGCCCTCACTCGAGTTGTAGCTTGGGATTCCATGTCACCTAGAGGGGGCAAAGGAATGCAGAACTCGCTTGTGAATTGGTGGCGAACGCATCCTGGGAGGTAGTACGTTGTCCTCTTCAAGTAGTAGAACTTCACTTGCTTGCGGCAGAGTGCCCTGCCAGAGTCCAGTGGGGCTCAATCCCCATGCTCGTATGGCTCAAAGGGTCACAGCTCGACCAGGAATGTAAACAGAACATTAGGTCAGTGGATCAGCCAAAATATCCTATAAAGCCAAGCAAACAGACTAAAAATTAGAACTTACATCGTCTATACTCAAGAGGTCGAGAATGTAGTGGTATGCCTCATAATTGTAAATGCCTAAGGCAGCCTGGTGGTCAAGCTTACACCACTGTCTAGGAAGTGGCGGGAGGTCAGACCGGAGGTGGAAGAAATGACCTCCCCTCTCCACATGCTCCATCCACTAGTACTGTAGAGGCAAAAACGACAGTTCCAACAGTGAGTCAGATACAGGTGTAATTTTCAAATAACTGCTAAGTCAGCATTGAGAACTAGGACTTACAGTGAGAAGTGGGTAGAGGCCAATTTTGGAGCACAGGTTCTTCCGAACCACGTCGCCTAGCTCGCAGAGCATGTAGGCATAAATGGCTCCACCCTAGTCATACCGACCCAGATTATGGAGATCGGCTAGGTATATTAGCCAATCCATTGGGACACAGTCACCCATGGTATCATAGAAAAGCAGCCCATAGAACTCAAGTAGGAAGTGGCGTAGTACGAAGTCTGCCTCTCGTGACCCTAGGGTTGGGCCATGTCTTGGTCCACTCCCTCAATAAACTATAACAGAAGTAGTATGAACCATGGGTGAAAAGCGGGCACTTGCACCCCAATAGGGCAGGAACCTTGGCAAACCCCTGTGTAGCCTTGCCAACGATAGGCACCCCGGTGAAGCTCAACCCAGTCAGCAACACCCAATGATCAGGTAGAACCCCCAGCTCACCGAACGGAAGGTGGAACTTATGCATCTCATAACACCATCACTCCACTAAAGCCCTGAAAAGCTGATAATGCCCGTGAATGGCGCGAATCCACAGCAAACTGCCAATGCGGCAATGATGAAGTAAGAAGTCCTGCAGAACGCATGGCAGACAATTGAAGTGGTCCAGCATGGGCACCCAAAGGCATCGAATGACTCGACCAATGTCACCCACCTGCAAGGCAAGGAAAAGAATCAGGTCAGTCAACAAGCTACAAAGGCAATCTTTTGGAAAGTTTCTGAAATACATACCTCGAAATCATCTCGCTCACAGACATGGGTGCGGCTAAGAAAATATCCCCTGAAGTGGCCCGACTCCTGCAATTACACAGATATTGGGTTAGATTTTATGCAAAGCCAGAGTCAGCACTACCTTTCACTTAAGGCAGTTTCTTCACCTGCTCAGGCATGTCTGACTCCTTGCTCTCATTCAGTGCTTGTGAACTAGAAGCTGCTCCAAGACCCCATGAGCAGGCCTTGCAACCATGTCATCGAGAACTGGAGGTAGTCCTTCCTGTGTCTTTGATCTCCTGCTCCGAGTCTGACTGTAAACAAGAGATTCAGGTTAGGTTTGTTCTTGTAAAGTAGAGAAATTGAGTAGATTGCATATGAGGCCACATTAGAAATTAACTTTAGAATTCATAATCAAGTCATTGGAGTGGAATCTGGCATGACGAAGTGCAAAAAAAACATAAATTGTGGGGATTTTGCAAAACACAATTGTCAGGATCGCATTCAAAAATCCAAGATTCCTAGGAGTCATTAAAATTCAAAGGCATTCGTCTAGGCTTTATTTGCGTAGAAGTCCAGATGTTCTCCAAGGCATTATTCCAAACGAAACCAAGCACATTACTAAGGCAACATTTTCATTCAAAACAAGCCAGAATAAATCAAGTGGATTTCTAGATCATCATTCAAGCAAGACAATAACATTCCCAGAAATATGATTAAACATGAAATCAGGGGTTTATTTTCACAAGCTTGATGAAAAAATGATGGGCATCTCCAACGTACCATCGACTGCTCCCTAGAGCCTCGTGCCACCAGTTGATCCCAGTTGAGCCTGGAAAGCCCCGAACGAGTAATGCTTGAGCACTAGTCCTCCTACCGTAGCACCCCGCATCATCGGCGTGCCCCTCCACACTAGCAGGGAGGAGGGTCGATAGTGCCAAATGAAAAGAGCAGGAGGATGAGCCCCATGCTCGACGGAAGGAGGAGGGATGAAACAAAAAACAAAAAGAACAAAGAGGGTGAGGGCTTCCCATGATTGTCGATGCCACCTGCACACAATCTCCATGCCTCTGGTCTGAGCTCATTGTCCATTCACCCATGCCTGCTGAAACATTGCCATCGGTGGAGCCACCCTCAACCCTAGTCACAGTTTACCGGAGGAGAGGAGAAGAGGGAGATGGAGAGCCACGGGTAGTGAGGATATGGAGGGAGAAAATGAGAAATGAATGAAGGCTAATGTTTTAAATCATAATTTTGTAACAGAGAAAACATAAAGTTTTGGGGTTTCCTCTACAAAAGAGATGAAAGAAAAGCCAATGGTTGGGTGCCTAGAGGATATAGTGTTAACATCAGTGGGCCCCACCAATTTGCAAAATTTTCCAACTTTTCAAATAGCATTCTGCAAAGGTATTGGACTAAATTGCAATGTACCCAATATGTGCCAGATCTTTTATCCTAAAAGACTTCAAAAATTGAGGGAGTATTTGTACAGTCTTTAGGAGCCCCAACAAACTTTTCGTGTAAATGATTGTCACCAAAATCGACCCGAATAACCAGTTTTGCAAAATTTTAGCACAATTTTTCGAAATTACAAACAAGTCCTTAGCCTGTCCGAGAGCCAGAAGATGAGATTCCTTGCCAGAATTAGCCTGCAGGAACACTACCAAGAATTGCTGATTAGCGTTGGAAAGATTATTTAAACACCTAGGCTCGAAAATTCTTAAAGCCCCAGCATGGGAAATTTGCATAAAGGACCTTGAAAATTTTGCCCCATTCGATTTACGGTCTAATGCATCCAAAATCGAGCAAACAACCCCAGAGGTTAGGGAGGTACATTTGCATGACATAAAGATCGATAGTTCATTTCAGAGAAACAGCATGATGAAATTTGCAGATCTGCCCCATGATTTCTTAAAACTGCTAAAATGTCCCTGATCATTCGCGAGATGAACATCTAGATGTGTGCACCTTTTAGCGGAAGATCTGAGGCATCCCATGTGCATCAATATTGGATTTGCACTTAAGAGTGGCCAAAGTTCCATAATTAGAGAAAATTACCACAATGCCCCTATCCTCCTACAGGGTGATGAGTGTGCCTAGGTTGCTAGTTAGCCTCACAAGATGTTCTCTTTCCCCTTAGCAAAGTTCAAGGTGGCGAGTGGTTACAGAATCATGTGGGCAGACCTCTGCAATTTTCCACCTAAATGGTTGGAAAAATTTTAGTTATGCCCTATCACTGCAAAGAATTTGGTTGAACCTCATTTGTCAGTTAAGAGTTTCCTAAGCACCACAAGAGTTGTCTTCACTATCACCCATTACTACAGGATCAACCTTGAGCAGGATTCAGGATTCAGCCTGATTCCAGGCTTGCCTCTATCCTATTAGGATGTAGCAAGCCTCCGAAGGAGCTAAACTTGGCTTGCCAATAGCTCTTTTCCATCTCTCTTCTCCAGCTTGTAAGCCCGCAATTTTGCTATCTTTTGCCAGTAAGTCCACCACTTATCGAGAATTCTGTCATCGCCTTTCGCTCCAGCTTGGTACCCGATTCCTCGTGTTGATAGCTATGCCTTCCGTTTGGCTTGGTGGCTAGTTTCCTCTAGTTGATAGCCCTTGTGCATCCAACTTGGCGCCCGGTTCCTTTGGCTGATAACAGTGCCTTCTCTTTGGCTTGGTGCCTAGTTTCTTTCGACTGATAATCCTTGTGCCTTCAGCTTGGCGCCCGATCCAATCGATTGATAGCTATGCCTTCACTTTGGCCTGGTGCTTGGTTTCCTCTAGCTAATTGCCCTTGTGCCTCCAGCTTGGCGCTTGGTTCCTCTAGCCGATAGTTTTACCTTCTCATTGGCTTAGTGCCTAGTTTCCTTCGGTCGATAGCCCTTGTGCCTCCAGCTTGGTGCCCAGTTCCTCCAGCCATTAGCTGTGCCTTCTCTTTGGCTTGTCACCTAGTTTCCACTGACCAATAGCCTTTGTGCCTCCAACTTGGTGCCCAGTTCTTCCGACTGATAGTTGTGCCTTCTCTTTGGCTTGGTGCTTGATTTTCTTTGGCCGATAGCCCTTGTGCCTCCAGCATGGCTCCTGATTCCTTCGACTGATAGCTATGCCTTCTCTTTGGCTTGGCAGCTTGTTCCCTTTGATTGATAGCTCATGTGCCTCCAGCTTGGTGCCCCGTTCCTCTAGCCGATAGCTGTGCCTTGTGACTCTAGTTTAACACACGGTTCCTCTGGCCGATAGCTGTGCCTTCTTTTTTGCTTGGTGCTCGGTTTCCTTTGACTGATAGCCCTTGTACCTCCAGCTTGGTGCTGGGTTCCTCTGATAGATAGTTGTACCTTGTGCCTCCAGCATGGCGCTCGATTCCTCCAACTGATAGCTGTGCCTTGGCCTCTAGCGTGGTGCCTGGTTTCCTCCAATTGATAGTTGTACCTTCTATGTGGCTTGGAGCCTGGTTTCCACCAGCTGATAGCCCCTATGCTTTGTTCTCCAGCTTGGTGCCTGAGTCGTTTGGCTGATAGCTGTGCCTATTCTTTGTCTTCGTGCTTGATTTCGTCCAACCGATAGCTGTGCCCTTTCCTTTCTTTCTTTGGCTTGGTGCCTAGTCCCTCAAGTGGATAGCCTTCCCTCTTTTTTTGGTAGATACCCCAAACTATTTGGGTGACACCGTCAAACGTTCGATCAACGCTTGTCAATCCACTATCTGTCTGTCCGATTGACAAGCCCGTCATCCTTGTCATGCCCCTTCTTCTTTGGACTGATACGCCAAACTATCTGGTTGACACTTGTCAATCGCCAACCTTTGCTCGATTGGTGAGTTTAATAGCATGTCGTGCCCCTATTCTTTCTCTAGCTAACAACCCCAGTTATCTGGATGATGTTTCTGTCGACTCATCTTATCCCCTTTTCTATCTGTCTGATGACCAATCGCACCCCTTATGGTAAAGTAATTGCTCATCATCTTTGTGTTCACTAGTGCATCAATAGCATTCAACACCATATCCAATATTTCATTCTAGTCATCAGCAACTGTAGCAAGCATCTTGACACTTTTTTTGCTTTACATGTTTGCATGCTAGTCATAATTGCATTAGCATCTGCATCCTAGCGACGAGTTGCGTTTCTGGCACATCTGCGGAAGAAAAGCGGCCTAACACCCACATCTTCGTTCTCCCGTGGACTTAAGTGGGGTGTCTTTCTCAACCCTGAGCATCAATTTCGCTTCCCTTGACCATACCTAAGGAGGGGCATTTGTAGACACCCCAGTTTTGTCCTCGGATGTCAGTTCGTTTCTCCGACGTGACCTACTTCAGATGGTCGATCGACACAACCACCCTCATCACTAAAAGCCCTAGTCAAGGTCCAAACCTAATAAGCCATGGTCCAACATCACCCTAACCAAGCCTAAAACCATTCCACTAGAACCTCTTCATGGTGTAGATGCCTGGTGGACTGGACCTGCAACCAAATTTGTGGGTTGACTTAGGACTCATACGACCCGATAACGCAAGCAAGACGCAGGAGTGGGATACGCGGGTGCCCTATGTTAGCCACATTGCGAATGTTAGACTTGTCTATTCACTTTGGGTACACAAAATCCTAGCTTCCTATTGGTTGGCTTGGATCTACGTGTGTCCCATATTGCGTCTGGACCATGAAGCCCACCATGAAAACCAAATTCACCATTGTACCACCTTGATTGAATCCTAGCCGAAGGATGAAAATGGTTATAAGCTGATGGTCTGGATTTGAATCATCCCTCTATATAAGCCACCCTCATCACCTACGATGGGATCCCTTCAGCCTGTTGCTTGCTCTTCACGTCCAATGCACACTCACCTCGTTTCCTAGCTCACCTCTCACCCAATCCAGTCGACGACCACCTTCTCCTCGCTCACTGCCAGAGATACCATTGCCATTGAATGGGAAGAGCTTGGAGACCATCGAATAGGTACCAACATCATCCCTTGACAACATTTCATTACACAAAAGTTTTATGCACATTGGTTACTTGCTTGTTTCTTATTGTACATTCATCATTGCATTTGCATTTCGCTAGCGGAGATGCCACCAACACATGTGAGCATGATGTCCTTTGAGTTGGACTTCCCTTGATGTCCCTCTCATGCCACAGAGGATCTATGAGCCACACTAACCTTGCTAATTGTCGGCGATGGTCGTCTACTCCGGCGAGCACATCCATAGGAGGAGGGAATGGCTTAGGCCTTTTCAATGTTTCTCGGTCTTATTTTCTAGTTATTTATTGATCCCCTTTGCTTTACTGTTCCTTGCCTTACATCCTTGTGTGCTATTGTGACTCTAGGAAGGCAATGTTGGCCGACTCTCTATTGCAATCCTAGAACCTCAGGTCGACTCCGCGAGCATCATGTGCTGGTTACCCAGTCCAGAGCACATGTTGACCTAGCCTTTACTCGTTTGTTATCACTTGTTCTATTTTCGTGAGACATCTTACTATCAAGAGATTTTCATTTCTTACTCTTTACGGCCATACACTTGTTTTTTTTCGTTTGGAGTTTTGTATAGCATCCTTGGACGATGAGAAGTCTTATGATTGGACCTATTCCTGAACCCGCGACTAGCCTACGTGAGTGACCTGCATGGATGGTCCAGGGATTTTTTGGCAATCATTAGACTAAGTCCCTATGCCTATTTATCACATTCCTTGCATTCTTCATTGCCTACTTTCTAAATTTTTCTTCTTATTGTGGCCATCGCATCATATTTTCACATCATCGCATCATTTGGCTCAAAGGAAAACACAAATCAGCATCAATATGCCAACATAGCTGCACATATGGTTGAACAGGTCAAGAAAGATTTATTTGTTGGGCGTATGGAGTTGCCTAACACTTTCTCCATGCATAACAAGAGTCCTTACCCTTTCTTTGGCTTGTATTGACCCTTGTGTCGCATCCATTGGCATTGATTTCTTTATTTTATGTTTCTTATCATGTTTTTATTGTTCGTCTTGTGTTTTCTGGTTTTCCTCATCCTCCGGTTCTTCTCTTAATAGACTAGGTGGCGACTCTGATATCTTTTCCTTATCCATTTGTCATTTGTGAATTCCTTCTCCCTTGTTCCACTTTCTTTTCTAACCTCGAAGTGGCGTCCACACAACAATAAAGAGTAAGAAACAAGGATCTCATGAGATCAAGCTATATCACAAAACCAGATCAAGGGATAAGCAAACAAGGAAGGCTAGGTCGACCAATGCTCTGGACTGAGGTACCCACACATAGTTCTCGCGGTATCGACTCGAGCCCTAGAAATTACAGCAAACGACTGACCCTCATTGCCTTCCCCGAGCCAGAAAAGCATAGAAGAAAGCAAGGCAAGCATTGATAAAGCAAGGAGGATCATACACTAACTGGCAAACATGACTGAAATGGATTAAACGGACCTAGACCATCTCTTCCACCTCTGGTCATCCTCGCTGGACTAGATGACCATCGTTGACCATGAACAAGGTCAATGGGGCTCGCTTGTTCCCTGGGGCACTTGGGAGACGATGAGAACAGTCTAGGGAAGGCTCAGGAGGTGAGCTACATGCATGCTCATGCACGGGCTGCTTTGCCCATCCAATTGGGTACCATCAATGTCGTCCTCCCTTGTCCAGACATGACGGATGACTAAGGACTATGTGGAGGAGTCGGTAGGCAAAGATGGATGAGAAGCGCGAGCCAGGATGCACTTAGAGGAGCCTGACTTCACACTTGAAGGCTGTCAGCCTGACATGGGTTGGTGGCTCTCTACTGGCGAAATGCAAATGCAAGGATGAAATGCAAAAGGAAACAAACAAGTAGCAGGTGCACTCAAGGTTTCTGAGAAAGGAAAAGAGGCTAAGGGACAATGCGGGTACCTGTTTGGAGGCCACTGAACTCTTCCCGGTTCGGTTGGATGAGTGTCTCTGATGACATGCTAGGAGAGGCGGTTGATAGCTGGGATGGATGATGTTGATTCTGAGCAATGAAGTGGGTAGCTGGTTATGCTTGGACGAGGGTGTGGGAGCAATTGAGTGGGTTGTGGTTGCTTATGGAGGTGGTTGAAGTGTTGGGTTTCAATGGCTATGGGTGGACGTCTGCCGAATTTTTGGAGAGAAATCAGAGGCCAGTGAGGGGCTAGAGGGTGACGAGTGAGCTTGGGAAGCAAGGTGGATGTGCACTGGAAGTGTGGGAGTAAGCAGCAAGCAAAGAATCCCATCGTAGGAGACAAGGGTGGCTTAAATAGAGAAATGGTTGGAATTTGGGCCATCAATCTCAAGTGTTTTCATCCTCAAGCTAAGATTCAATCAAGGCCATCGATCTCTATTTGTTTTCATCCTCTAGCTATGATTCTAACTACTTTCATCCTCTGACAAGATAGTAAATTTAAATTTCATGGGGGGGCTTCATGGTCCAGATGCAATGTGGGACATGTGTAGATCCAGGCCAACCAATGGGAGGCTGGGATTCTAAGCACCCAAAGTGAATGGACAAATATAACGTTCACACTATCACTGACCTAGGGAACCTACGCATCCTAGTCGCACATCCTATTCATGTTACGGGGCCACGAGAGTCCTAAGTTAGCCCACAAGCAAGGGTCACAATTTCGGTCCACCATGCATCCAGGCAATGAAGGGGGTCTCAAGTGGATTGGTTTTGGGCTTGGTTAGGGTAATGTTGGATTATGGTTTAGTGGGTTTGGGTTTTAGGTGATGATGGTGGTTGTGTCGATCGACTGTCCAAAGCGGGTTCAGCTAGAGAAACTGACTACCATCCGAGGGCAAAACTAGGGTGTCTACACCCCTGACTGCCATGGAAATTGTCTTTAGACGTCGATTGCAATCTTGGGTGTGGTATTCCCATTCCTTTTTTCCCTCTCGATACCAAGGGAATCTGGGTTTCCTATTGGTATCGTCTCGACCTTCCATGGGCTAGAAACCCTAACTAGCACAAGATCGTCTTCAAACCTTTGCCAAATTTTCGAATATGGTCTTCCCATTCCTTTCTCTTGATCGACAGGCTCACTGGCCTATCATCTGTCATTGATACCAGGAGCATCTGGGCTACCCTTTGGTATTGTCTCACCCTTCCTTAGGTTGGCACTCCTAACTGCCACAGGTTTGTCTTCAGACCTCTGTTATGCCTTCAAACATGGTATTCTCGTCTCCATCTTCTCTTGATCGATAGGATAGCTGGTCCGTCTTTCATGCCTTGTCTTCCAATAGGCTGGTTTTGCACTTGCCATGCCCCTTTTCAGGCTGATAGCCTTAAATAACCAATTAGCAAGCCCATCAGTCCTTGCCATGACCCTCACCTTTTTTGGCTGATAGTCCTAACTATATGTTGATGAGTTTGTCAACTTATCATGCCCCTTTTCAGGCTGATAGCCTTAAATAACCAATTAGCAAGCCCATCAGTCCTTGCCATGACCCTCACCTTTTTTGGCTGATAGTCCTAACTATATGTTGATGAGTTTGTCAACTTATCATGCCCCTTTTCAGGCTGATAGCCTTAAATAACCAATTAGCAAGCCCATCAGTCCTTGCCATGACCCTCACCTTTTTTGGCTGATAGTCCTAACTATATGTTGATGAGTTTGTCAACTTATCATGCCCCTTTTCAGGCTGATAGCCTTAAATAACCAATTAGCAAGCCCATCAGTCCTTGCCATGACCCTCACCTTTTTTGGCTGATAGTCCTAACTATATGTTGATGAGTTTGTCAACTTATCATGCCCCTTTTCAGGCTGATAGCCTTAAATAACCAATTAGCAAGCCCATCAGTCCTTGCCATGACCCTCACCTTTTTTGGCTGATAGTCCTAACTATATGTTGATGAGTTTGTCAACTTATCATGCCCCT
>JAMKQA010008382.1:0-32985 GCA_024699735.1 Posidonia australis | reverse complement strand
TATATATATATATATATATATATATATATATATATATATATTAATCAAAACATAAGATAACTTAATGCAGGATCAGGGCTTGAATCAGCAGACTGAAATGGAACGGTCGACCAAACCTAAGCACAGGGCACCATATCGGCAGACCGAAAAACCACTCGATCGATCGAAAACCCCTAATTCGACAGATCGAAAACGTCCAGTCGACCGAACTAGATATTCGGTCAACACCCAAGACTCCTACGACGGCAGATCGAATAAATATGGTCAACGAAACCAAGGGTCGAGAGGACAATCTACAATAAAAATGGCATACCAAAATAATTTGGCATGCCGAACCAGGCGACTGCAGGGCAACCCAAAATGGGACCCAAAGGCCAATCCTACAAACCACCAATCCAAACCATGCAAACAATATGTCAAAATGAAGATCTCAACGAGATCTTCCAAACAAGACAAACAACACCGATATCCATCATGCGGATATTGAGAAAACCATAGAAAAAACATAGGAGACACTATTCACCCCAAACCATAAATACAACCATAAATGGCCCACAAATGAACAATAAATTCTATAAAATTCACTACAATTACCAGCACACTAACATCCTATGGTACAAATTTGGAATCAAAATAAAATCTATGGGGTGCGTACCTCCACCGAAGACACAACGACGCGAGATAGACGATGACGCTCCTCCTCAAGCCACAAGTTGCTCCTCTCCTCCACGCGATGACGGCAGCACGGCAGCGGTTGCATCCTCCTCCTCCCCACCATCTCCCTCTCTCTCTCTCAACCCTCTCTCCCTCCTACTTCCCCTCTCTCTTTTCTCTCCCTCTCCCACGTGTGGGAGGAGAAGAAGAAGAAAAAGAAGAAGAGGAGGAGGAAGGGGTGGGGCTGGGGCCCGCGGAAGGGAAAGAAAGAAAAGAAAGAAAGGAAAGGAAAGAGAAAGAAGGAAAGGAAAGAAAGGAAGCCGCAAGCACGAAACCAAACCACACGACCATCCACGTTCAAGTGACTCGTGCCACTAGGGACCTACCACCAAACCTCCGCAGCCTAGGACAAACCCACAAAACTCCTATAAGGGCTAGTGCAGCACTCGAACCACACCTGGCCAACAGGCCAGAAACCCACAATCCAAGCGTTAAACACTATTGAGAACATGTCCCACATTAGGCATTGGGACCCCCAAAGCCTAATACGCCTGAATTTCACCTTAATTATCTAGCTAAAGAACAACTCCTAAAACTTGGGTCGTTACAGACAAGTCCTCTTGTAGCTCCTCTAGCTGCACTAGTATAATCTAGGATGCATTAGCCAAACATTTCCTTAACATAAACACATGGAAGGTGCTCTCACCCACCTCACTCCAGTAATTGAGTTCTTGTAGGGTCTGTCATACAATGCCTCATATGGTACCATACCAATACTGGCATGGTAACTGTTATCATATGCAAACTCAATCAGAGGTAAATGATCCTCCCAGCTACCACCAAAGTGCAAGGCATAGGCCCTCAGCATGTCCTCCTGTATTTGGATGGTCTTCTCTGTCTGACCATCTGTTTGGGGCTGAAAGGCAGTATTAAAACTCAGCACCATACCAAAAGCCTCCTGTAGAGCTCCCCAAACCTCAATGTGAACCTCACGTTTCTGTCCAACACGATAGACACAGGGACACCATGTAGTCTCACAATCTCTGTAACATACAACTCTGCCAACTTTGTCAAGGGAAGATTCACCCTCATTGGCAAGAAATGTGCCAATTTTGTAATGTGATCCACTATCACCCAAGTTGTATCATTCTTTCTTCAGGTCCTCGGCAAACCCGTCATAAAATCAATCGACACATTTTTCCATTTCCACACAAGAATGTCCAAAGCTTGCAAAGTCCCTCCGGGCTTCTAGTGTTCTATCGTCACCATCTAGTAGGTTGCACACTTCACCACATACTTAGCAATTTCCCTCTACATCCCAGACAACTAGAAATTCTTTTTCAGGTCCTTATACCTCTTGGTGCTTCCTAAATGAATGGTATATCTGGAGCGGTGAGCTTCATCAAGTAGACTATTTTTTATTTCCTCCACTTGAGGCACATTGTAGACACCCCAATTTTCCGATTTTGCAGAATGGGGATGTGGTGGCTGAGCTCGAACCCTGATTGAGGGCCCACAAGGCCCATTTAAGCCCAATTAACTCCTTCGAGGCCAATTAAGCCCTAATTGAGCCTATACGGGCCCACAAAAGCCCATGAAGGCCCACCATAAACAACTTCACCCATTTCTCTTCTCTACATTTCATTCCAACCCAACATTCATTTTCCCCTCTTAACTTTACGTTTTTTTTCTCCATTTCTCTTCATTTTACCAAAATCACCAACACCTATGTTTTTCTCCACTGATCTCACAATCCAGCCTTGGGACCAATCTTCCTTCACCGATTTTACCACCGAACCCACTCTAATCTAGCAGCCCAGCCCGAGCCACACCAAGCCAGCAGCTTCCCAGCAGCCCAGCCCGAGCCACACCAAGCCAGCAGCTTCCCAGCAGCCCAACCATTGGATCAACCACCGGTGACCACTAGATCGCCATTCGTTCTGCCGACAGCCAAGGGGACAGGAGGGGACAGTGGTTAGGGTATGTCTGGATCCATTTGGGAGGAGCGTCTAGTTTGTTAGAGGAGTGGGCCAGTCTATTACGAGAGGAGGCTTTCTGTTGCAAGTTTGTTGGGTTCACCTATATAAAGGAGGAGGAGCCACAATTTAGAGCCACAGAGAATTTAGAGAGAAGAGACACCAAGAGAGAGGCCGTCGCGGAGAGGAGCAGCTGTCGCTTCCAGAGCTCCGGCGACGATCTCCAGCTTGGTACCTCTCTTAATTTCCTAAATTCTAGTCTTCCAGGCCTTCCTCTCTCTTCCTGGGCCGTTTCCAAGGGATCCAGAGCGATCCCTTGGCCCACGGCGCTCCGTCGTGCCCCGCTGTCGCCAAACTCTGGCGATAGAGGTGGGGGGGCAATCCAGGAAGTTTATTGGACCCCCGAGCTCCCACTCCTCCTCCTCTAGTCTTCCTCGTGCTCCGCCACTCCTCCACGCGCCGCTCTGCCACTCCCAGTAGTCCACATGAAGATCGCCGGACTCCCGCTCTGGTCCTGCTGTCGCCGAAGAAGACGACGGGATCCAGAGACGCCGCATCTGCTCTTGGCCTCCTGTGCCCCTCCGATGGTCCAGACACCATCCATGGCGTCCCGCAAGCACCCCAGAGTCCTCAGAACCCACCACGACCACTGGATCGCTGTAGCAACGCCGCTCGCCGGAGGAGGCCGCGGCGGGGACGGTCAGGCCACCACCTCGCTCCACTAGCCTCTGCGCCGCTATGGAGTAGCTATGATGCCTCCTCGCACCTTCCAAAAGTTCCAGATCGCAGCGTCGTCTCCCCGAATGCCTCCAGCCACCTCTGGACATCGCCGAAGCAGCCCTACGGCAAGCTGGGTGGGGAGGTCATTCTGGCCTTTGGATTTTCCATCCGCACCGTTGGATGTGTTCCTCTCCTCTATTTTCTTGCTTCTCGTGGGATCTGATCTAAGATCAGACCACGGGAAGGCCTTCATCTTCTTTCCTTGATGGTCGCCGGCGGCGAGCTCTGTTGCCGGTGCCATCGTCTTCT
Source organism: Posidonia australis (assembly GCA_024699735.1). NCBI lineage: Eukaryota > Viridiplantae > Streptophyta > Magnoliopsida > Alismatales > Posidoniaceae > Posidonia > Posidonia australis. The sequence continues at coordinate 29,326 of JAMKQA010008382.1, read as the reverse complement.
TCTTTTAAATAAAAACATAAAAACATTTGTTTTTTTAATAAAATCCAGAAGTGTTTACTTTTATTGCACTTAGGTCCTTTTGGAATTACTTCTAGGTCCTTTTCTTGCATCTAGGTCCATCTGTCATTTTTCCAAATTGTTTCGAATAAAGTTTTAATTGAAAATATTACATTTCTTACCCTGAACTTTTAAAGTAATGTTTTCTGAGTTTAAAACTTTAATAAAAGCCCTCCAGAGTTTTTAAAATGTATTTTGCTTTAGGCAAATTGCATTGATAACCCTGGATTTCCTTGGAAAGTTTCTGACAGTTCATTTTCTTTGTGAAAATTCCATATAAGCCCATATGTTTTTTAAAAAATGTTTCAGAATGCATAATTTGGCTGGTTTAATTGCATTTGAGCCCCTATGTTTTATAGAAAGCATCCACAAAGCATGTTTTGATGTGAAAATTGCATGAAACTTCCTGAAGTTCTTTTAAAAACTTTTCAGAAGCATATTTTCTTGGGTAAATTGCATTTTAACCCTCCTTTTTCACTGAATTTCTTCTACATGTTTTAATCTCAGTGAAAATTACATTTTTGCCCCTGAATTTCTTCAGAACTTTCTGGAATGCTTTGTTTGTTGGGTTTTTTTGCAGTTTAGCCCCTATGCTTCATTGATATTGCTCTGATTGCCTGTTTTCAAGGGTAAAATGACCATTTTGCCCTTGAAACTACATGGATCATTTCTGAGACATTTTATTGCTTTTACCCTGATTTTATGCTGAATTGATTTGCATTGCATGCATTAGTGGGTAAATTGCATTCAGACCCCTAGAGAGCTTCACTTGCGCTAGGGATGCACATTTGACTCCAGAATTCTTCATACATGCATGGAATGTGTTTTCCTACATTGTTTTGAGGATTTGGGCTTCTGAACTTCAGCTTTCCTTGGATTTTGGGTTTTTTGCATAAAACCTCCTGGAGTTTTCAGATTTGCACTCACACTTGCATTTTGCATACTTTTCACATCTTTTTGCACGGTTTTTTCCCATCTTTTCTTCCCTACTCAGTGCAACTTTTCTAGCTTTGTTCCGAGCTTAGTCTTCTCCTTGTTTTCCGGGTTTTCCTTGGTTTTCCGTAGTTTTCACTTGTTTTGGTTTTCCATCGCCCGAGGGCGTACAGTAAACGGCTTCACAAAGCCGATAGGGTCCTGATAAGAGGATTATCTTTCCCTTTTTGATTTTCTCGGATTTATCCTGCTTTCTGCCGTTTTGCGAGATGCTTTCCAAGAATTTCCCAATTTTCACGGTTTTCCTCATCACCCACGGGTGTACAGTAATGCGGCATTGCTAATGCCTACATCTGACCCTCGGATTAACTTTATTCTTGATTTCTTTCTTTTGCATTGACTTGGCATGTTTTTGGTAGCTTTTTTGCATGAGCATATAGAATAAGCAAGCATGCATTCAGCAGACCATAGACAGTAGGAAACCTAGAAAGACCGAGTTTTCTCAGACACATGGGGGTGCCTAACCCCTTCCCCATGCGTAACCAGAATCCTTATCCTTTCTCTCGCCCGCATTCATCATGCATTATCCATTTGGCACGGAGCACGCATTCATTCATCATCTTGTCTTACCTCTTGATTTTCTTGAGGTTCTTCTTGGTTTTCCTCGTCTTTCCATTAAAAGACTAGGTGGCGACTCCTTTCCTTATCTTTTTGTCTTCCCTTGGTGATTCCGGGTCTTCTCTCTTCTTCCGGATTCACCATTTTCGCCAGGAGTACTTCCCTTGGTGATTTCCCTTGGCGACTTCTTGGTTTTCCCTGTGTGTTTCCGCACAGCGGAGTAGGTTGGAGAACCGCGCCTAGGGGTTCCACCAGCATGGTCACACACATACAACCTCAAGTTGTACCTCAACCCACTGTCTACCCCAACTGAAAAGTGAGGGACATTCCCAGCTTTTTGCTTTCTCCAGATATCTAGCACAAAGGAATCATACTGCTGAGTGGCGATAGTCCCCTCGATCATCTTCTGGTGAGCAGACAAATTTGTCAACACAACTCTGGCAACTCCCTGAGACTGTCTTTGAGGTCTACACTCCACGAACTCATCTAACAATTTCCATTCATTAATCATTAGGCTGGCCATGACATGATTGCATCTGCTTAGAGCATCTACAACTACATTTGCTTTTCCTAGGTGGTATGATAGACTGAAGTCATAATCCTTGATGTACTCCACCCAGTGCCTCTGTCTTAAGTTCAAATCCTTCTGGCTAAAGATGCACTTTAGATTCTTGTGATCTATATATACCTCAAACTATTCATCATAGAGATAATGCCTCCAAATCTTCAAGGCGAACACAACAGCTGCCATTTCCAAATCATGGGTAGGATATTTCTTCTCATGATCTTTTAACTAGCGTGAGATGCACACCACCACCCTACTATGCTGTATCAACACACACCCCAAGTCGGTCCCACAAGCATCACTATAAATTGAGAAACCGCCACTCCTAGAAGGCAAAGTCAAAACTGGGGCTGACAGCAGGCGAGCCTTCAATTCATTGAAGTTCTCCTCGCACTGCCAATCCCAAGCAACGTGCACTTCCTTTCTGCTCAATCTGGTCAAGGGTGTAGCAATCTTGGTGAAATCCTAAATGAATCTCCGATAATATCCTGTTAGGCCAAGGAAACTTCTGATCTCAGTTACAATTTTCGGTCTAGCCCAACTGTTCACAGACTCCACGTTGGCTGTGTCTACCTTGATGCCTTCTCCTGAGATGATATGACCAAGGAAGGACACCTCCTCCAGCCAGAACTCACACATGGAGAACTTGACATAGAGCTGATACTGTCTTATTGTCTCTAGTACCATTCTCTAATGCCTCTAGTAGTTCTGAACATCTGGAGATTATACCAAGACGTCATCCACAATGATGACCACAAACTGGTCCAAATAGTGCCTGAGCACCCTATTCATCAGGTCCATGAAAGCAGTTGGAGCATTCATCAACCTGAATGGCATAACCAAAAACTCTTAATGTCCATAGTAGGTGCGAAAGGTTGTCTTTAGCACATCTAGCTCACTGATCCGTAGTTGACGATATCCAGATCTCAAGTCTATCTTGGAAAATACCATTGCTCCCTGCAACTGATCGAACAAATCATAAATCTTGGGTAGTGGATACTTATTCTTGATAGTGATCTAGTTCAACATCCAATAGTTTATGCAGAGCCGAAGTGAACCGTCCTTCTTTTTAACAAATAGTACCCGTGTCCCCATGGTGAAACGCTGGGACGAATAAATCCCTTGTGTATCAATTCCTGCAACTGATTCTGGAGCTTCCTCAATTCTACGAGTGCCATCCTGTATGGAACATTTGAAATAGGACCTGATCCTAGCACAAGATCAATTACAAACTCCACTTGTCTATGTGGTGACATACTAGGCAATTCCTCTAGGAAAACATTAGGATATTCTTACACCACTTGCAAATCATGAACTCCAAACACAGGCCAAGTAGAAATAGTCACACAAGCCAAACAGTCAACACTACCTTTTGCCAAATGATGGTAGGCCTTGATAGCAGATATCACTATTCTGGGCTCACCTAGCCTGGTACCTTGCATCACACAACACCCTTGGCCTGGACAATCTGCCAGAACTCTTCTCTTGGCACAATCAATCATGGCTAAATGCTATGCTAGTAAATACATCTCAAGGATGACATCATAATCATGCATGCCTATCACAATCAAACTGGCTAAAAAATTGCTATCTCCTAGCTGAACATCAACTAGTCTCAAATATCTCCACGTTAGACTGTGCTCTCCCAATGGAGTAACAACATCTAGGTGGAATGCCAACCTAGCTACCCTAGTCCCTATCTCAGCATCAAATGACTCAGAGACGGAAGAAAATGAACTCTCAGAGTCGAATACGACTCGGGCCATCAGGTCAGCCACAAGAAAAGATCCTAACGTCAACACATCATAACCATAATCACAATCATAGCCATAATCAAATATAGTGTCGATTACATATAGAATCCATTATTACAAGACAAGATTTAACTCTTACGACCATACTAATCCTAACCTTCCACAACATCTCTTGATCGATCAACATCTGGGGCAGCAATGGAGAACACTCTCCCCTTGGTTGGTTAACGAGGCGCATCTCCCACTGGCTTCGGTGGATTGGGACAGTCCTTCTGATAGTGTCTAGACTTCCCACAGTTGTAGCACACTACACAGTCTAAACTTCTTTGCCTGTGCCAACACTACACCACTATGTGCTCCTTCTTACCACAGACATGGAAAGGTCTTGCCTTCGGGCTCCTACTTGAACCAGCTTGGCTGAAACCCACACTTTCTTCTCTATCGGATGCTAATCGCTCCTTTCGCTTATTCCTAGAGCTACTAGAACTCCTAGAACTTACGCTCTAGCGACTGAAGGTCAAGAAATAGAAGGTCGAGAGATAGAAGGTTGAGAGACTAACTTCCTCCCCTTATCCTTCTTAGGATATTCTTCCTAGAACAGCCTACGATCATCCTTATAGCGGCTTGCAATCTCAATGGCATCTGCCAAAGTCTGACATCGGATGCCAATGACTCTAGATCTCAATACTAGATTAAGTCCTTCCACAAACTTCTTGGCTCTATTCTTTTCAGAAACCACAGCTTGAGAGAACTGCTCCAGTCGAAGGAAGGACGACTCATACCTAGCCACAGTCAAGCTTCCTTGCTTCAGGTTTTGGAATTCTCTATCTAGCTTGTCCCTCTTGTGCTTAGGGAAGAACCTCTCATAGAACACCTCCCGGAACTCCTCCCAAGAGATTATCAGTAGGTCCACATTACAAAACTTGGTGCGGCTTATAGCCCTCCACCACTAATCTGCAGCGCCCTTGAGTTAAAATGCTGCGATCTGGACCCACTTCTCTACTAGACACTCGATCCCCTCGATGATCTTTTCTACCTCCAGGAACCAAGCCTCATACTCCTTCGGTGTACTATGCCCATCTAGAGTCAGCGTGCCTAGCTGGCGGAACTGCTTGACCCACGGGTCTCCTTTTGCCTCATCCTTGCTGCTACTGTCAAAGGACTGGGCGAAATCCCTCATCATCTCACCAAATTCTCGCCGCATGCCCCTAAAAACACTACCCTCTTCCACCTTAGATTCGGGCACTAGGGCCTTGCAGCGACTATGGCCTCGACGAGACATCAACCTACCAGCAAAACAAAGGAAAACAACAACCAGAATCAGGTGCAAGACTCTCTACTATGTAGTTCCATTGAGCCACCAAATCGGACATCACTAGGCCGATGCACTAGGTGTAACCTTAGCTCTGATACCACTCTGTAATGCCTTGAACCCAGGTACACCACATAAATCATAGTATCATAAGTAATTACAATAATTACAGCATTATCTCAAACCCGTAACTAACTAATGCTCACCCCTAGGAATAATGTGTGGCTAGTGGCTCCTATACGGGCACCAGAATTGGACTACACCACCTACACTTGAAAACCAAACAAAGCACATGTGAGTGACATCCAAGTCACCACATATGCACCCCACACCGAAACAACAGCAAAATAGCGAGAGAACACAAGCCTATACTATTAAAAAACATGGTTTTCAAAATTCATTTCAATACATCATTTTGTTTAAAACATTTGGAATCTCTATCCAAAACCAGGCTTTATTCAAAAACACATATTTTCATTTTCATTTTATGCATCTTTAAAACCTTTTTATGCATTTCGAGAAATCCACATTCTCGACCAGATCTAGCCTAAAACGCAGGGCCTCATAGGGCTCAAAACAAAACTATATACATTGGTTGACAATTGGTTAAAACATGATCCTCATTCGTCTCTAGAATCTGAAGACAAGGCACAAGTCTAATTCTAGCTAAAACCACACATTTTATTTCCACTTTTGTTATTAGTGTTACCTTGATTAGAGAAACCAAGCGTACAAGTAGTAGGTGAGGACATCATTTCCCCTACCTCCCTGCACTACTGCAGTGAAGTTCCCAATGTGAGAAGACACCAACAAGCTTCAATTTCATTTCATATGCATGTGGAAACATCTCTTCTTGACATCCCATTAGTGACTCGAACACCTAGGTTAATACACTCAGGCTCAGCTTGCACCGTCTCAACTCAGTAACCACGGTTGTATTTGATAATTGATATCTTATCAATTTGTCGACACCAGCCCCTCGTGGTCCTACACTGGCAACCACAGTCGTATCTGACAATTGGTTTCATTGGAGTCTCATACTCCTACCACATTGTTGACACAAACCCCTCGTGACTCCAAACACATTATCTTTTATTTTCGAGCTCTTTGGTTATCTTTTCAAAATCATTATTCATTCTCTTTTAATTGCTGGAAGTGACTTCCATGCAACTCAGACCCCTCACTTGGGTCTCAAACTCAAAATCATATAAAATCATGCATTCATATTTATTATTGAGTTTCCTGCCCAAAAATCGCATCAAACCAATCACTTAACAATTCCTTTTCATTTTGGGGCCTCAGGCCCAAAACCACTTCCAAATTCATTTATTTGGATTCCATATTCATCCATAACATTTACATGGGGAAAACATCATTAATACATGCCCATTATCCATTTAAAACCATTTTTTTTTATTTTTTATACACATTTGTTCATATAGTTTAGGGGCTTAGTTCGACAAACTGACCCAAATTGGTATATCAAATTGGACATCAAACAACCAGAACGATTGACCAAACTTGGGATTCAGTCATCTGAAAATCCCTATTTCGATTAATCGAAACATTTCAGTCGACCAAATTCCCCTAAAATAGAAGATCGGACATTTTCAATCTACCGAATTAGGGTGTTTTTCGAGGCTTTTTTGCATATATAGACCTGTGTTTTATGAATGTTTGATGGTTTTGGAGCATGTATTGTCGTAGTGGTGGCTTGCCCAAGTGTTTGGGAGCTCGTTTTATGAATTTGTGGAGATTTTGGATTAGTTTTCCATATATATATATATATATATATATAAGTCTTTTGAAAATGGATTTCAAAGGAATGTGTTGACCCATTTTGGAAATGGTTTTCCATGTTTTCTGTTTACGGGTCGATAGATCGTGGAAGCGTGTCGTCTGGGCTAGGGAATGTGACGACATTTTTAGGTGGCCAAGTGTGTTTCCCTAGTTGAGGTTGGGGGCTGAGATGCATGAGGTGGAGATTCGTCTGGTCTTGGAGGTATGAGACTCCTTGATTGTCGTTTCACGGCTAGGGTTGAGGTCCTTAGGTCGAGGTGTTTTGTGGCATGACGAGGAGATATGATACTCCTAATATCACTGTGAGCACTATGGTTTGGGTGTCATCGGGTGTGGAAGTATGAGACTCCCTCCTAAGCACCGTGTGGAGGACGTCATGAGGAAGCGTACCTTGTAGAGGTCAGTGTAGGTAGGACATTTGCCCCATAGCTGGTAGTGTTCGGAGAGACAGGGATGCCTTCCCAGGATGGATTTGCTAAGTACTGGTTCTCCATTTGGGGGAATCATGAAATAGTGGTTGACTCTTGCATAGGGTGGCACACCATGGTAGTACAGTGTACTTCGGTGACTGCTAGTGGCTAGAGGTGGTTGCCTAGCATTGGGCTTCCCAACTCACTGTGTGTGGTTTTGGCCATTGAGGGCCTTGCTTGTGGTTTTAGGTTAGTAGAGCCTATACTTTCTGGTTTTGCTGGTGTAGGCCGTCTTTCTTGTAGTTTCGGCTTGTTGGGCTTGAGTCACTTGTTTTTGGTGGATTTGGAGAAAATGATTAAGAAATAGTTTTAAAGGAAATTAATTATAGTTTTGTTTTCCGCCATTTTCATGGAGTGCGTGCTGGGTGACTTTTGTCACTCACACTTGTTTCTCGTGGTTTTGGGTTGCAGGTGTAGGCAAGTAGGTGAGTTTGGCTTAGTACACATAGTCTGGAGTCTTGTAGCTGCACATATAGGTTCCTGGTTGTAAATATTACTGTTTAGCTTTTAATTTCCTGTAATTTAATTTGTTTCAAATTATTGTGGAAGTGAGGGCATTACAGATTGGTATTAGAGCACCAGGTTCACTAGGTTGCACTAGCTTAGGGTGTCCAGTCTTGAGACTCCATAGGTTTTGCATGCATGGTAGAGTTTACACTTGATCTTTCCTCATGGTTTTCTACTTGCTAGTTTGTTTGTGGTGCAGGTGTTTTGCCTATTTCCTTTTGTAGGATGCCTCCTTGTGGTCGCAAGGGTAAGGCCTTGGTTGAGGGTTATGAGCCCCGTGAAGAGATCGGTGGATGGAAGGCTATTTGTACCGAATTGCGGAGCTTGGCATACAAGATCTCTCATGCGTTCAGCAAGAGTAGCTCCAATGAGCCGGTGATGATCTGTGGCTGAGCTGATTCATGAAGCTTCTTCGACTGTCGTTCAAGGGCAAGGTTAGTGCTAAGGAGAGTAAGGCTTGGCTGGAGAAGGTGGTGAAGATGCTAGAGAGCATAGCGTGTCCAAAAGAGCATTGGGTGCAGCTGGCACTTATCTATTGGATGGTGAGACAAATAAGTGGTGGAAGTCAGTGAAGCGACTGAAGTTCTTAGACTCAATAATTGCTCATATTCAATGGAAAGATTTCAAGGCAGCCTTCTATGACAAGTATTTTCTCACTCATGTGAAAGAGCAACTTCGCCTAGATTTTCAAAGTCTGGAGCAAGCCACTATGTCGGGCTTGAGTATGAGACTGAGTTCACCTGGTTGGAACGTTTCACTCCCATCTATGAGTCAAAGAAGGAGCAGGCACAAAGGTTTTTGGATGGCTTGAACCCAGGGCTACTGGTAAAAGTGATGGGTTGTCGGTATCAGACTATGGAGGACTTGGTCGAGATGGCCTATTGCTTTGAGGCAGAGCACAAGAGATTCTAGAGAGCCGTCTTAAAGGGAAGGATAAGTCTTTTTTACTTCCCGATTCTCCATCTCCAGTCCTCCAAATACCAATGATTCGAGTAATCCTAGGAAGAAGAATAAAGGAAAGTCTAGTGGTACCTCTATGAGCCGGCATAGTTTTTCTAGTGATAGTGGAGCTGCCTTCAGTCAAACAAGCTCTAATGCTCCTCAAGGAAACCAATGCTTCAATTGTGGTCAGGTGGGCCATATTGCTGCATTTTGTCCTCATCCTCTGTAGATTTTAGCCTCGGTGGTGTGCTACAATTGCGGGAAGGTGATACATCTCTTGAAGTCTTGTCCAGAACTGCCCAAGAAGGCAGGATGTACACCTCAGCAATCAACTAGAGGACTGGTGTTCACCATTGCAGCACCAGGTGCTAGGACTTCAGGAGATATGGTTGAGGATAAGGATGATCAGTCGGTATTGTGACCCTCTGTAATTATTGTAATATTCTTTGTAACCTGGACAACTGTATGATGTATGGATGTGGTGTTATTGTTTTGCTTGGCCATAAGGTTCTTTTATTGTGGTTTACAGGATGGCCAAATTATTGTTTGACTCAAGGAGTTCTTTCTCCTTTGTCTCTAAGTCTTTCGTGGTGGAATTGGGAGAGAGACCGGCTAGGTTGGCCTTTCATCTAAGCGTGTTAACACTACTAGGGGAGCACAGTTTGGCGTGGGAATATCTGCGGTCTGTTGACTTGATGCTGAATGGTAGAGAGTTCGACGCCAGCCTGATCTTGATGGACATGCAAGAGTACGATGTGATACTCAACATGGATTGGTTAGCGCAACAATCCACTTTGATTGATTGTGCTCGAAGAGTTTATTTGAGGTCTCCTGATGATGGATCCTTCTTTGTACAAGGTGGGTGTCAGGGTGAGCTTAAGCTGGTCATTTTGGCCATGAAGGCTTATATGTCTTTTGCCAGGGGTTGCGTGGGGTACCAGCTAGTATAGTTGCCTCCACTTCTCCTGAGTTGGGTGTTCACAACATCTCTGTGGCGTGTGAATATCCCGATGTTTCCCCTAAAGATTTACTTGGTATACCACCTCATAGGGAAGTAGAGTTCTGGATTTATTTGATCCCCGGTTCTAGTGCTGTGTCAAAGCCTCCCGTTCGCATGGCAGCAGCAAAGTTGCAAGAGCACAAGACCCAGTTGCAGGAGTTACTGGACAAGGAGTTTATCAGGCCGAGTGTGTCTTTATGAGGAGCGCCTGTCTTGTTCGTCTATAAGAAGGATGGTTCACTTTGGCCGTGTATAGATAATCGGATGCTCAACCAGATCTCGATGAAGAACAAGTATCCCCTACCCTGTATTGATGTCCTATTCGACCAGTTGCAATCTATTTTGGTATTCTCAAATGTTGATATGAGGTCAGGGTATCACCAATTGAGGATACAAGACTCAAACATTCAGAAGACTGCTTTCTAGACGTGGTATGGGCATTACGAGTTCACGATCATGCCCTTCAGCTTGACAAATGCACCGGTTGCATTTATGGATCTAATGAACAAGATTTTCAGTCCTTTTCTGGTCCAGTGTGTTGTGGTTTTTGTTGATGACATGCTAGTCTACCACCCTAATGTGGAGACTCATGCCTTGCACCTGAGAGCAATTTTGGATACTCTTAGGTGTCATTAGTTGTACGCCAAATTCTCCAAGTGTGAGCTTTGGCTAGGTGAAGTTATGTTACTTGGCCATTTGATTTCTTGAGAAGGCATCAGAGTTGATCCTACCAAGGTAGAGGTAGTGACTAGTTATGAGCGACCCAGGACAATGACGGAGATCAAGAGTTTCTTGGGTCTAGCCGGCTACTATAGGAGGTTTATCAGGGATTTCTCCTCCATAGCCGCACCTCTGACAGAGTTGACCTGGAAGGAAGTCCTGTTCTACTGGGACAAGAATTTTGAGGTGGGTTTCCAAGAGTTGAAGTCTCATCTGGTTTCTACTATTGTATTGACTCTACCTTCTGGAAGTAGTGGCTTCACTATATATAATGATGCTAATGGTGTTAGGTTGGGGTGTGTTCCGATGGATCATGAGAAGAACTACCCAACCCACAATCTAAAGATGGCTGCCGTAGTGTTTGCTCTCAAGCTCTAGTGGCACTATTTGTATGGAGAGTAGTTTGAGGTCTTCACTGATCATCAGAGCTTGAAGCATATCTTCACTCAGAGGGACATCAATCTGAGGCAGCATCGGTGGGTGGAGTATTTGAGGAACTATGATTTCAATCAATCCTACCACTTTGGGAAGGCCAACGTGGTCATTGATGTTCTGAGTCGACGTACACACGTGTTGGTGAGCCCGATGGTCATGGAGTGGACCATGCTGGAGGATCTGGTGAGCTGCAAGCCAAAGCGGCAAGCATGGGGAATAGTTGGTGCCTTGGTGGCCAACTTGTCTGTTCACCCCAAGCTGGTGGAGTTCATAGTCGCCTGTCAGCAGTTGGATCCATTTGTTCAAGCTATGTTTGGGAAGCTGGAGGCTGTGGAGAGCCTCATTTCTCTATTGCGGCATATGGAGAACTAAGCTATGATATGTGGCTATATACGCCCCAGCATGAGGAGGCCAGCCAGAGATTGCTTGATGAAGAACATCGGTCTAGGTACACTATTCACCCTAGGAGTATGAAGATGTACCAGGACCTGAAGTGGAACTTTTGGTGCCCTAGCATAAAGAGGGATGTTACTGACCATGTGGTGAGGTGTGCAACTTGCCAACTAGTCAAGGCAGAGCACTAGAGACCTAGGGGGCACCTTGTAACCATTGGATATTCTCGTGTGGAAGTGGGAGCGTATATATATGGACTTTGTGACTGGTTTGCTGCATACTCAGTGGAAGAACGACATCGTGTGGGTGATCGTGGATCAGCTAACTAAGTTTGCTCACTTCTTGGCCATTCGAGTGAAGCTTCTGATGCACTATTTGGTAGAGCTATATGTTTCTGAGGTGGTTCAGCTATATGGTGTTTTGGTGTCCATCATGTGAGATAGAGACACGAGGATCACCTTAAGGTTCTGGAGGACTTTGCAAGACGCTTTTGGTACTATGCTCAACTATAGCACAACATTTCATCCTCAGTCGAATGGTCAGGCAAAGAGGACTATCCAGACGTTGGAAGATATGCTCAGAGCATATGCCCAAGACTTCCAAGGGAGTTGGGAGGACCATGTACCATTGATTGAGTTTGCCTACAACAATAGTTATCACACAATCATCGGGATGGCGTCGCATGAAGTCTTGTGTGGTAGGCCATGCACATCATCGGTTTACTGGAGAGAAGTGAGCGAGCATCAGCTGATTGATCCTGAGCTTGTGTAGTTGTATGTGGACAAGGTTGATTTAATCTGTAATAGGTTGTTAGCTGCACAGAGTCGGTAGAAGAGTAATGCCGACAGAAGGTGGAAACCGTTGGAGTTTCTAGTGGGAGACTATGTGTTCCTAAAGGTGTCACCAACTAAGGGAGTCATGAGGTTTGGGAAGCATGGGAAGCTAAGTCCTTGCTATATTGGCTTGTACTTGATTACCTAGAGGATCGGTGTGGTTGCTTATCGATTGAATTTACCACCATAGCTGTCATCTATGCACGACGTGCTCCACGCCTCCATGTTGAGGAAGTGTATGGCTAACGCAACTCATGTGATTCTAGTTTAGTCGACGGTCTCCAAAAGATCTGTCCTTTGTAGAGGATGCCATCTAGATTATTGACCGCAAGGAGTAGGTGCTATAGAACAAGATGATTCCATTGGTTTTGGTGTAGTGGCAGCATCATGGAGACGAGGAGGCTGTGTGGGAGCACGAGGAAGCCATCCAAGCCTAGTATCCGTATCTTTTCGCCTACAGTGATTTCAGGGGCGAAATCTTCTTTTAGGGTGGTTAAGATGTAACACTTGTAAATTCATTTTGTAATTATTTACATTTTTATAAATTTATTTTTGGACGGGTGTTACTGTTTTGAGGCCCATTTGGGTGATTTTGTGGTTTTAGGCTTGGACCTCATGAGTCGGTAGCTATTTGTGTGTTCTTGTGCTTATCCCCACGTGGTTGGCACTGTACTTGTGGGTCCATGTGTGGGCCCACATTTGGGGGTCGGTTGGTGTGGCTTACTGCTAGATCGTGCTTTGGAACTAGCGGGTGAGTTGTGGGTGGTGTGGCTAGTGGGTAGCTAGGGATGTGCGAGTGTGTGTGCATGCATGGTGGTTGGGAATGCACGTAGCTACTCCTTACCGTGCTTACAACGGTTGCGGCCGATAGGTTCCCCCACACCTCATCCTCCCCCGCTTCCCCCACCTTTCTCCCCTTTCCTTCTTCCTTCTCCTCCTCCTCCCTTGGGCGCACTCCTCTCCACCTCTCCCCCACTCCTGCCTCACTTCCCTCATCCCCTCTTTCCATACACCCTTACCTTTTCCACCTCCCCTACCTCCTTCTTCCTCCTCTATTTCATGTGCCAATGAGAGAGAGTGAGAGAGGCGAAGGCTCGTGTGGCTAGGCATCAGAGTGGTCGGAGCTTTGGAGGTCAAAGAAGCTCCAGGTAGCTCGTGGATTGCTGGTGGTGGCTAAGGTTGGCTGGAGATCGAAGTTGGATCATCGAAGAGCTCATTCAGGTACGCACCTCAAACCCAACGTGTGGAAATCTTGTAAAATGCTAGAAATGCCTACAGTGCATGTAATCTAGGCCAAATTTTAATGTTAGGAATTTGTTGAGAATTTATTGTGATTTATTGTGCCATTTATGGCATTGAATTCACTGTGGTTTGGTTTTTGGTTTCAATGAGCACCTTTGCTTTGTGATTTTATTTCGGGAGCTATACTCAATAGATTCTAGTTTTGTTTGTGTGGATGTGGAGTAGACTCAAGTGTCTACAACATATATTTTGGGTGCAATTTTTGGTAGTCTTTTTGTAGGTCCGCCTTGAGCTCCCACATTGGGCAAAATTTTTTGTTCTCTGGTTCTGGGTTCTCAATTTTCTAGCAAAATACATGAGGCATGGGCCGTATGCGCGGCCCACATGCGTGGGTTGGCCAAGGCATTTTTAGGGTGTTTTTCAAGGCTTTTTGCATATATAGACCCATGTTTTATGAATATTTGATGGTTTTGGAGCATGTATTGTTGTCGTGGTGGCTTGCCCAAGTGTTTGGGAGCTTGTTTTACGAATTTGTAGACATTTTGGATTAGTTTTCCGTATATATGTAAAAGGGTTTTGAAAATGGATTTCAAAGGAATGTGTTGGCCCATTTTGGAAATGGTTTTCTATGTTTTTTGTTTGCTGGCTGAGAGACACTAGGACCATGTCATTTGGGCCAGGGAATGTGGCGACATTCTTAAGTGGTCAGGCGTGTCTGCTTGGTTGAGGTCGAGGGCAAGATACCTAAGGCAGAGATTTGTTGGGTCTTAGAGGTATGAGACTCCTCGACTATCATTTCGTGGCTAGGGTTGAGGTCCTCGAGTCAAGGTGTTTTGTGGCATGACGGGGAGGTATGATACTCCTACTGTCGCCATGAGCACTGAGGTTCGAGTGTGGAGGACGTCGTGAGGAGGCATACCCTGTGGAGACTAGTGTGGATGGGACACGTGCCCTGTAGATGGTAATGTCTTGAGAAACAAAACTGCCTTCCCAGGAGGGGTTGGCTGAGTGTCGGTTCTCTATGTGGGGGAATTGTGAAGCGGTGGTTGTCTCCTGTACAGGGTGGCACATTGTGGTAGTGTAATACACTTTGGTGGCTACTTGTAGCTAGAGTTAGTTGCCTGGCGTTGGGCTTCCCAACTCATTTGTGTGGTTTTTGCCATTGAGGGCCTTACTTTTGGTTTTGGGCTAATAAAGCCTATGGTTGCTGGTTTGGCCGGTGCAAGTTGTGTTTCTTGTAGATTCGACCTATTGGGCCTGAGTCAATGGTTTTTGGTAGATTTGGAGAAAATGATTGCAAAATGGTTTTAAAGGAAAATAATTATAGTTTTGTTTTCTACCATTTTCGTGAGGTGCTGCATGCTGGGTGACTTTTGTCACTCACACTTGCTTCTCATGGTTTTGGATTACAAATGCAAGCAAACAGGTGAGTTTAGCTTAGCCGCATACACAGGTTCCTGGTTGTAGATATTATTGTTTAGATTTTAATTTCTTGTGATTTAATTTGTTTTAAATTATTGTGGAAATTGGGGGCGTTACATGAGTTGAGTGTTGTATACCTGTTTGATTTTTGAGTTAATCCTTTTTGTATTCATGAATGGCTTCCTTGATATTTTTTTTTGTTTGAATGCTGCTTTACTTGCTAGATGTGCACAAAGGCTTCAACTTTGCTAAGTGCATACATGATGTGAATTTTAATATACCGCAAATGCACAATGTATTATGTAGTACATATGCAAGTACAGGTCGATCTCATAGAGACTCATGACTTTCAAAACTTTGATCGTGAAATATGAATTAAAAAATTAAGAGAGATAATGTTGGATTATATCTAAAGTTAATTAAGAAGAAGGAATCACAAAGGAATATTAATAGTAAAATACAAATATCTAGTTCATCTTGTCTTTTGCAACAAGTTTTAATTATTAAAGATTATTATTAAACAAGAATGATGCATGAAGATGAAACGTGTACTATGCAATATCAAGATCTAACATGTCAATAGCAAGAATAAATTATAAAGAAACATAATTCTATGATGATCTATTAAGATGCATGTTAGCGTAATATACCAAAATACTAATATGTATGAAACATTTCATGATTCTAAACAACAATCATTAAGTATAAAACATAAGAATATGTGATTAATAATGAGCTATCAAAATATAATTGCAAAAGTAGATAATAAGAAAGTGACAATAATCATGAAGCATAGAATATGAGACAAGACTAAATAATGTAATCATATCCTAGATCTATCTTCAAGAATCTTATACATAAAGAGTGATTTAGCCTAACATAACATTGAAAAGAAACATGTAAGAAATTAAAGAAATATTAGGAGACAATGTAACACCCCGAACAAGGGTACATTATCAAAACTACAGTATCATAAGCAATTACAACAATTACAGTATAAATAAAACAACAACTACCTAAGGCTCACCTTTCCAGGAACTATGTGCAGCTAGTGGCTCCGAGTTCGGGCACGGTGACTAGACAGTACCTTAACCAACACCTAAATACCAAACAAAGTATGCATGAGTAACATCTAAGTCACCTAGTACGTGCCCCACATACACACAAAGACCTCGCCAAAACCACGAGAAACACATCTCAATTTTATAAAACTTGGTTTCCAAAACTCCATTTCAAAACATCATTTTCTTTATAAACATTTGGAATCTTTATCCAAAACCATGTTCTTTTCGAAACACATATTTCCTCAATTTTATGTATTTCGAGAAATCTACATTCTCGACCAGATCCAGCCTAAAACACAAGGCCTCACAGGACTTAAAACAAAACCATATACATTGGCTGGCAACTGGTTCAAATCATAATTCTTATTCATTGCTAGAATTTGGCTAAAACCTTAAGCCAAAACAACAAATCAGATTCTAGCTTACACCACACATTTTACATTCTCTTTTCTTATTGGTGTTACCTTGATCAGGGGTAATCGGACACACAAGTAGTAGATGAGGACACCATTTCCCCTACCACCCTGCACTGCCATGGTGAAGTTCCCCATGTAGGAGGACACTGCTTGGCCAACAGGCCTTAATTTCATTTCTTATGCACGGGGATATACATTTTCCTAACGTCCCATCGGTGAACCAAATACCCAAGTTCATATACCGAAGCTTAGTCTACACTGTCCCAAAGCTCAGTAACCACAATCATATCTAACAATTAGTTCCATACCAAATTGCCGACACGAAAACCTTATGTTTCTACACTGGCAATCATAGTTGTATCTGAGAATTGGTTTCATTGGAGTCTCATACTCCTACCACATGGCCAATACAACTCCTCGTGGCTCCAGGACACAATATCATTTTGTTTCAGAACTCTTAGGTTTTCTTTTAAAACCATTACACATTCTCTTTTCTTTACAGGGAATCATTCCCATGCAATCACAACCCACCATTTTGGTCCCAAACTCAACATCACACAAAAGCCAGGCATTCATATTTTCCAGTGGGTCTCATGCCCAAAAATCTCATAAAACCATGCATTTAATCAATTTCTTTCCATTT
The DNA here is from genome assembly GCA_024699735.1 of Posidonia australis. Taxonomy (NCBI): domain Eukaryota; kingdom Viridiplantae; phylum Streptophyta; class Magnoliopsida; order Alismatales; family Posidoniaceae; genus Posidonia; species Posidonia australis. The sequence goes on along the minus strand of JAMKQA010008382.1, from coordinate 12,200 downwards.
TGGGCCCTTAGCCAAAACTACAATCAAATTAATTTATTTGAATGCCATATTCCTCCATGGCATTTACATGGGGGAAAACATTACTAACACATGCCAAGAAATCATTTAAACTCATATCTTTAACATTTATAAATACATTTGTAACATCTGGGCCAAATTATCCATTTTTGTTGTAAACCATGTAAATAATTGTAATATTTGAACATGGTTTACTAATGGGTAGTTTTATTTGTTTTGGGTGGTTGTCATAGTGTGTCTCTCTCTGTAGCTTGTGGGGTTGTTTCCTTGGTTGTGTAATTCTGGTGTTGTGACTAAGTGTGTGGGACCTAGGTTGGACCCTGGCAACCCAAGCACAGTGCCCCTTCATGAGCCCTAGCCTTCTTCCTCTTTCTTTTTCTTTCCTCTCTTCACCACCCATGCCTTCGTTGTGATCCCATGCCTGTCCCGTCTACTCCATTCTCAACTGGAGGAGGGCCAACGGGATTTGAGGAGGAAGAGGAGATAAATGGGAGGGGAGGACAATGAGGAGAGGGTCGTGGCACAAGAGAGTAAGGGAGAGCGGTGCCTGTGTGCCAAAGGATAGGAGCCTTGTGTGCACGATCCGTCGGTGGGATAGTGTAACACCCGTAAAATTCATTTTGTAATAATTTACATTTTATGAATTTTATTCCTAGACGGGTGTTACTATTCTGAGGCCCATTGTGTGGTTTTGTGTTTTTGGGCTTGGGCCTCGTGGGTCGGCTTCTGTTTGCATGTCCCTGTGCGTGATTTGACACTATGCGTGTGGGCCCGGGTGTGGGTCCATGTGGGGCCCATGTGGGGGGTCCGCATGGGGCCTACATTTGTGGGCCGGTGGTTGAGGCTTGTAGTTGGCCTCATGGTTGTGGTGGGTGGTTGGGTGCGTGCTGTGGCTGGCGAGGCTGGTTGTTGAGGGAGTGTTGGTGTGCGCGTGGCTGACTGGTTGCCTCTGCCACTTACTCCTTCTACATAGCTTTATAAGCTGGAGGCCTCTGCCATGCACAACCCAAGCCTCCTTCTCCTTCCCTGCGCATTCTCTCCGTCCCGAGCACACATCCTTCCTCTCTTTCCTCCACAAATTCTCTCTCCCTCCACTCACTTCCCCTCTTCCCCGTCTCTTTCTTCCTCTCTCGCTCTCTCCCCCTGTTTTCTCCTCCCCTACGACGTCCTCTCTGTTAGGTGTGCTTGAGTGCTAGCGAAGGTGTGCGGCGGCTTGTGGTGGTGTGTGGAGCTCGAGTGGAGTGCTCCCGTGGCCGTGGTTGCGCCGGAGCTCGCTGGGATTGGTCAGAGATCGCTGGACGCGCTTTCTGGTACGCATCTCCACCTCATGTAATAGAGAGCATGGAATTTGTAGAAAATGCTAGGATTGCATGAAATCTAGGTAAATTTACATTCCTAGAATTTGTTGTGATTTTATGAGAATTTATGGTGGATTTATGGGCATTTATGCCGGTGGTTGCGTTTTAGGTCGTTTTGATCCTACTTGCCTTTTTGATTTTATATCTTGATGTATGGTGAATGAATTTAGTTTTGTTTGTTGGGATTTGGAGTAGACTCGAGGGTCTACATCTTATGTTTTATGCATGATTTTTGGTGCTTTGTTGGTGAGTCCAATCAGAGGTCCCAGTTGGGGCGATTTCGGACTATAGGTTTTTAGGCCGTTTTCTAGGATCGCAGAATTCAGCATAACGAAATGAAAACGGCATACCGAATTAGTGAATTTGGGTATACCGATTGAGTTCAGTATACCGTTTTTTTGTTAGTTTGGTCCTTTGGTCGAGTTGGCCTGTCGAATCACCTTGGTTGATCGAATCAGTAGATTTCGGCATACCGAACCTGATTTTCGGCATGTCGAATCAAGGCCCAAATATGTTTATAAAATGTATTTCCCGAGGGCTTTCTTGATTGCTGTGTTTTGTCTCATTGAGAGGGACTGTGGGTCGTCAGTGGTGGCCTCTTGGGACACCAGATGCACTGTTTTACCGAGGGTTTGGGAAAATTTTCAAAGTTATGAAAATGGTTTTGGAAATGGATTTCAAGGAAATAGTTTGCCTGGTTTGGTAAAAGTTTTGTTGGTTTTCTTTGTGCGGGTCGAGACAGTGTGGGACCGTGTCGTCGGGACCAGGGAATGTGACGACATTCTTGGGTAGTCGGGCGCGACTCCCTGGTTGAGGTCGTGCGGCCGAGATACCTGAGGCTAAGGGGCGTCGAGTCCTGGAGGTATGAGACTCCTTAACTGTCGTCTCGAGGCTAGGGTTGTGGTCCGCAGGTTGAGGTGTCTTGTGGCATGACGGGGAGGTATGACACTCTTTCTGTCACTGTAAGCATTAAGGCTTGGGTGTTGTTGGGTGTGGAGGTATGATAATCCCTCTTGAGCACCGTGTGTGGAGGACGCCGTGAGGAGGCGTACCTTGTGGTGGCCAATGCAGGTGGGACACGTGCTCCGTAGCTGGTAGCATCCTGAGAGATAGGACAGCCCTCCCAAGGAGGGGTTGGCTTTATGAGGGTTTTCTAGGTGGGAGAATCGCAGGACAGTGGTTGGCTCCTACACATGGTGGCAAATCGTGGCAATGCAGAACGCCATGGTCGCTCCTCGGTGGACTGCGTGTGGCCTGAGTTAGGTTGCTTGGCGCCGGGCTTCCCGACTCACTGTGTGTGGTTTTGGCCATTGAGGACCTTTGCTTGTGGCTTTGGGCTGGTAGAGCCCCGGTTGTTGTTTTGGCTGGTGTGGACCTAGTTTATGAGGTTTTGAGAAATAGTTTGCGAAATGAATTTAAAAAAAGAAAAAGAAAATTGATTATAGTTTTGTTTTTCCGCATTCGTGGGGTGCATACTGGGTGACTTCTGTCACTCATACGTTCTTCCTCATGTTTTTGATTTATAGGTGCAAGCATGCAGACGTTTAGCGTAGTGCACATAGTCTGGAGTCTCCTAGCCGCACACACAGGTTCCTGGTAGTTAGATACTTACAATTTGGCTTTAATTTTCCCATAATTTAATTTGTTTTAATTATTGTGGAAATCGTGGGGCGTGACAGATCTGGTATCAGAGCTCCAGGTTCACTATGTCGCACTAGGTTAGTGCTACACCTAGGGTGTCTAGTCTAGAGACTCCATGGTTTTTTGGTTGTTGCTTTATCTATGGTGTAGTTACTTTGCCTTTGTCCAGCCGGATGCCTCCTCGTGGTCGTAAGGGCAAGGCCCCTATCAAGGAGACCGAGTCCCGAGAGGACGTAGGGGATGGAAGGCAGTTCGTGTGGAACTGAAGAGCTTGGCACACGGGATTTCCCACACGTTCAGCAAGGGTAGTGCAAGTGAACCGTCGAGTGACCCGTGGCTGAACCAGTTCACGAAGCTTCGTCTACCGTCATTCAAGGGCAAGGTCAGTGCTGCGGAGAGCGAGGCCTGGCTGGAGAAGGTATTGAAGATGTTGGAGAGCATGGCGTGTCCAGAGGAGCATTGGGTGCGGCTGGCGACCTACCTGCTGGATGGTGAGGCAGATAGGTGGTGGAAGTCTGTGAGGCGGTTGAAGTTCCCAGACTCAGTCATTATTGGCATCCAGTGGAAGGATTTCATGGTGGCCTTCTATGACAAGTATTTTCTCGCTCATGTAAAGGAGCAGCTTCGCCGAGATTTCCAGAGTCAGGAGTAGGGCACGATGTCGGTGCTCGAGTATGAGACTGAGTTTGCTCGGCTGGAACGCTTTGCTCTTACCTATGAGTCTGAGGAGGAGCAGGCGCAGAGGTTTCTAGATGGCTTGAACCCTGGGCTATGGTAGAAGGTGATAGGTTGTAGGTGCCACACTGTAGAGGACATGGATGGGATGGCTTACCGCTTTGAGGTAGAGCATCAGAAGTTTCTGGAGAGTCATCCCGAAGGGAAGGGTAAGTCTTCTTTTACCTCCTAGTTCTCTTTCTCTGGTCCTCCCAGTGCCGGTAGTTCGAGTAGCCCTGAGAAGAAGCAGAAGACGAGGTCCAACGTTTCCTCTGTGGGCCAGTGGAGCTTCGCTGGGGGTAGCGGAGCTGGCTTCAATTAGACAAGGTCCAGTGTTCCCAGTGGGAACTAGTGCTTTAATTATGGTCAGGTGGGCCACAACGATGCATATTGTCCTTAACCTAGATAGACTCCTTCCTCGGTGGTGTGCTATAATTGTGGGAAGGCGAGACACATTCAGAGATCTCGTCTGTAACCGCCTAAGAAGGCAGGAAGCGCACCATAGCAGTCGACTAAGGGACGGGTGTTCACCATTGCAGCTCCGGGCGCTGGGTCTTCGGGAGATGTTGTTGAGGGTAAGGATGATTAGTTGGTTCTGTAACCCTCTGAGATATGTTGTAATCTCCTTGTAATCTGGACATTTGCCTGATTGAATGGATGTGTGGTGTTGTTTTATTTGGCCATCAGGTTCTTTTATTGTGGCTGACCGGATGGCCAAAGTGTTGTTTGACTCAGGAGGTTCTTTCTCTTTCATCTCTGAGTCTTTTGTGGTGGAGTTGGGAGAGAGACTAGCTAGACTAGCCTTTCATCTTAGCGTGGTGACGCCACTGGGGGAGCACAGTTTGGCATGGAGATATCTGCAGTCTATCGACTTGACGCTAAATGGCAGAGAGTTCGACGCCAGCCTGATCGTGATGGACGTGCAGGAGTACGATGTGATACTCAGCATGGACTGAATTGCGCAGTAGTCTGCTTTGATCGAATGTGCTCAAAGGAGAGTTTATTTTGGGTCATCTGAGGATGGGTCTTTCTTTGTGCAATGTGGGTGTTAGGGTGAGCCTAAGCTTGTCATTTCAGCTATGAAGGCTTATAAGTCTTTGGTTAGGGGTTGCGTGGGGTATCTAGCTAGTATAGTTATCTCTACTTCTCCTGAGTTGGGTGTTCACAACATCTCTGTGGTGTGTGAATATCCCGACGTTTTCCCTAATGATTTGCCTGGTATGCCACCTCATAGGGAAGTAGAGTTCTCAATCGATCTAGTCCCCGGTTCTAATGTTGTATCAAAGCCTCCTTATCGCATGGCGCCAGCGGAATTGTGAGAGCTGAAGACTCAGTTGCAGGAGTTGCTGGATAAGGGGTTTATCAGGCCGAGTGTGTCTCCTTGGGGAGCGCCTGTCTTGTTCGTTTGCAAGAAGGATGGTTCACTCTGATTGTGTGTAGATTATTAGATGCTGAACCAGATCACGGTGAAGAACAAGTATCCCCTACCCCACATTGATGACCTGTTCGACCAGTTGCAGTCTACGTCGGTGTTCTCGATGATTGATCTGAGGTCAGGGTACACCAGTTGAGGATACGAGACCCAGACATTTAGAAGACTGCTTTACGGACGCGGTACGGCCATTACAAGTTCATGATCATGCCTTTCGGCATGACCAATGCACTGACTGCTTTTATGGATCTGATGAACAGGATTTTCAGCCCTTTTCTCGACCAGTTCGTCGTGGTTTTTGTTGATGACGTCCTGGTCAATTCTCCTAATGTTGAGACTCACGCCTTGCACCTTAGGGCGGTTTTGGATACTCTGAGGCGTCATCAGCTGTAAGCCAAATTCTCCAAGTGCGAGTTCAGGCTAAGTGAAGTCATGTTCCTTGGCCATCTGATTTCTGGAGAAGGCATTAGAGTGGATCCTGCCAATGTTGAGGCGGTGAGTAGTTGGGAGCGACCCAGGACTGTGTCGGAGATTAGGAGTTTCTTGGGTCTAGTGGGCTATAGTAGGAGGTGTTTCGTCTGGTTTCTGCCCTAGTGTTGACTCTGCCTTCTGGAAGTGGTGGCTTCACTATGTAGTGATGCCAATTGCATTGGGTTAGGGTGTGTTCTGATGCAGCATGGCATTGTCATTGCATATACTTCGCGCCAGCTGAAGGACCATGAGAAGAACTACCTAACCCACGATTTGGAGATGGTTTCCATAGTGTTTTCTCTCAAGCTTTAGCGACACTATCTCTATGGAGAGCAGTTTGAGGTCTTCACCAATCATCAGAGCCTGAAGTCTATCTTCACACAGAGGGACCTCTACCTGAGGCAGCGTTGCTGGGTGGAGTATTTGAAGGACTATGATTTTAGCCTGTCCTACCATCTTGGCAAGGCCAACGTGGTCGCCGATGCCTTGAGTCGGAATACGCATGTGATGGTGAGCTTGATGGTCAAGGAGTGGACCATATTGGATGATCTAGTGAGCTGCAGGCCAAAGCGGCAAGCTCGGGGAATGGTTGGTGCTTGGGTGGCCAACCTATCTGTTTGCCCGAAGCTGTTAGAGTTTGTTATCACCTGTTTGCAGCTGGACCCATTCGTTCAGACTGTGTTTGAGAAGCTTGAGGCTGGTGGAGAGCCTCATTTCTCTATTAGGGGATATGGAGAGCTAAGATATGACATGTGTCTGTATGTGCCCTACCATGAGGAGGCTAGGCAGAGGTTGTTGGATGAAGCACATCGGTCTAGGTACACCATTCACCTTGGTAGTACGAAGATGTACCAAGACCTGAAGCGGAATTTTTGGTGGCCTTGCATGAAGAGAGATATCGCTGACCATGTGGCGAGGTGTACTACCTGCCTGTTGGTCAAGGCAGAGCACCAAAGACCTGGAGAGACCCTACAGCCGTTGGATATTCCTGTGTGGAAGTGGGAGCACATCTCGATGGACTTCGTGACTGGTTTGCCGCGGACTCAGAGGAAGAACGACATTGTGTGGGTGATCGTGGATTGGTTGACCAATTCTGCTCACTTCCTGGTCATTCGGGTGAAGCTTCTGATGCATCTCCTAGCAGAGTTGTATGTCTCCGAGGTGGTGAGGCTGCATGGTGTTCTGGTGTCCATCGTGTCAGACAGAGACACGAGGTTCACCTCATGGTTTTGGAGAACTCTGTAGGAGGCCCTTGGCACTATACTCAACAATAGCACAGCATTTCATCCTCAGTCGGATGGTCAAATAGAGAGGACTATCCAGACGCTGGAGGATACGCTCAGAGCATGTGCCTTAGACTTTCAGGGGAGTTGGGAGGACTATTTGTCACTGATTGAGTTCACCTACAGCAATAGCTATTACTCGAGCATCGAGATGGCACCGTACGAAGCTTTGTACGGTAGGCCATGCAGATCACTGGTTTGCTGGAGCGAGGTGGGAAAGCGTTAGTTGATTGGTCCTAAGCTTGTGCAGCTATATACAGACAAGGTGGATCTGATCTGGAGCAGGCTGTTGGCTACACAGAGTCGGCAGAAGAGCTACACTGACAGGAGGAGGAGATCGATGGAGTTTCTTGTGGGAGACTATGTGTTCCTGAAGGTGTTGCTGACCAAGGGTGTCATGCGGTTTGAGAAGCGTGGCAAGTTGAGTCCTCGCTATATTGGCCTGTATCAGATCACCTAAGGGATCAATGAGGTTGCCTACCAGTTGGATCTACCACTAGAGATGTCGTCTGTACACGACGTGTTCCAAGTCTCTATGCTGAGGAAGTGCCTAGCTGACATTTCTCATGTGATCCCAGTTCAGCCAGGACAGCTCCAGGAAGATCTGTCCTTTATGGAGGATGCTGTCGAGATTGTTGACCGCAAGGAGTAGGTGCTGCGGAATAAGGTGATTCCACTTGTTTTGGTGCGGTGGCGGCATCATGGAGCTGAGGAGGCCACATGGGAATGTGAGGAAGCCATCCTAGCCCAATACCTGTATCTTTTCGCCTAGTGATTTCGAGGGCGAAATCTTCTTTTAAGGTGGTTAGGATGTAACACCCGTCAAATTCATTTTGTAATTATTTACATTTTATGAATTTTAGTCCTAGACGGGTGTTACTATTCTGAGGCCCATTGTGTGGTTTTGTGTTTTTGGGCTTGGGCCTCGTGGCCGGCTTTTGTTTGCATGTCCCTATGCGTAGTTTGGGGCACTATGTTTGTGGGGCCCAAGTGAGGGTCTGTGTGGGGCCCATATGTGGGGTATGCATGGGGCCCACATTTGTGGGCCGGTGGTTGAGGCTTGCAGTTGGCTCGTGGTTGTGGTGGGTGGTTGGGTGCGTGCTGTGGCTGGCGAGGCTGGTTGTTGAGGGAGTGTTGGTGTGCGCGTGGCTGACTGGTTGCATGCACACGACCACCTACTCCTTCTGCGTAGCTTTATAAGCTAGAGGCCTTTGCCTTGCACAATCCAAGCCTCCTTCTCTTTCCCTACGCATTCTCTCCGTCCTGAGCACACATCCTTCCTCTCCTTCCTCCACTCATTCTCTCTCCCTCGACTCACTTCCCCTCTCCCCCGTCTCTCTCTTCCTCTCTTGTTCTCTCCCCTTATTTTCTCCTCCCCTGCGACCTCCTCTTCATTTGGTGTGCTTGAAGGCCGACGATGGTGTGCGGCAGCTTGTGGTGGTGTGCGGAGCTTGAGTGGAGTGCTCCCATGGCCGTGGTTGCACCAGAGCTCGCTGGGATCAGTTGGAGATCGCCGGAGGCGTTTTCAGGTATGCATTTCCACCTCATGTAATAAAGAGCATGGAATTGGTAGAAAATGCTAGGATTGCATGAAATCTAGATAAATTTACATTCCTAGAGTTTGTTGTGATTTTATGAGAATTTATGGTGGATTTTTGGGCATTTATGTAGGTGGTTGTGTTTTGGGTCGTTTTGACCCTTCTACCTTTCCGATTTTATATCTTGATGTATGGTGAATGGATTTTAGTTTTTTTTGTTGAGATTTGGAGTAGACTCGAGGGTCTACATCTTATGTTTTATGCATGATTTTTGGTGCTTGCTTAGCAGGTCTGATCGAAGGGTTTTGGGCCGTTTTTTGGGATCGCAGAATTCGACATACTGAAATGAAAATGGCATACCGAATCAGTGAATTTGGGTATACAGATTTCGTTCGGTATACCATTTTTCTGTAAGTTTGGTCCTCTGGTCGATTTGGCCTACCAAAAAACGTTTAAGCCTGCTCCATTGTCGAATTCCCAGGGCAAAGACAGCCTCAGCGTGCTGCACGACAGTACACCCCACTTGTTGAGCCACTAAGTGCCATTCTCCCCAAGGTTCGTCCCATGCCCAATCCTCTTCTGGTGTGGTACGACACGAACCTCCATTGCAATTTTCATCACTGCGTTGGCCATTCGATGGATAATTGCATGGCTCTTCGAAATGCCATTTAGGACCTTATTGACCACAAGGTCATCGTCATTGACACCCAGGAGGCAAACACTGCACCTGCACCACCACCTCCACGGGCACAAGCACAACCCGTCTCTCCTAACATTGTCAACCAGCACATGCCTGCACATGACAACTCAGCAGACGTTGGGGCCTCAGGAATCCATTTCCTTTCTGCATTTAGGCCTGCGACGTCCGCAATGGACCCCTCTGATCTGATCCATACTGTTGATGAGCAATTCCTTGTCTTTATCGTTTGAGTTGTGCCATTTCTGAGTTAGCAGTCCACATGATACGGCTGACCACCAGGGTGGAGCGTACTACCGCACCGTCGATCGCCCACTCTGTGGGGCCCATTTGCCTACTCGCCCGACCCACATCTATACATCCTACCCATCCTATCCAGCATTCTTTCCAACCAAACCACCCTTCAATTAGCTCAACGTTAGCCTTGTTGGAACTAGCAACACGTACCCCTATTGTCTTTTGCCTGACAAGGGACACCCACCATGTACCCTATGATTATGCCACAGAAATGTGCGCAAAAGTCACCAGGTCAAGGAGGGTGTACAGACCGCCTACACCAGCAGCCCAGCCTAATCATTCATCGTCTTCCCTTCATCAGCCAGCTACCCAACTTTCCAGGACAAACCCTTGTTCAATTCCAACCACTTCGACCAGGTAGGAGCAACCCTCTGTCAACATCACATCACAACTGAAGAAGGTCAAGGTTGACATCTCTATTTCAGATCTCATCCAGACTTCTTCTGAACATCGAGAGGCCTTCCTTAGGGTCTTCCAGGCTGCTCACGTCTCTCCCACCATAGAACCATCCACTCTTGAGAATATGGTGGGCATGATTGCAGAGCCTCACGTCATTTCTTTCTACAGTAGGAGTCAATCACAACCAACCCCTGTTCATTACGATGCAATATCAGAGCTTCCAAATTCCCCTCACCTTGGTTGATAACGATGAAGGCGTAAACGTCTACCTCTTGTGCAAAACAAGCAAGCTCGGATTCAATGCCAAGGACATTGTGCCAACGGCGAAGGAAATGACGGCTTTCGATAACATGCATCACGACCTGCTAGGGATGCTAATTATTCCTCTCACCATAGGGCATGTAGTCTTTGATGTCGAGTACTATATTATGGATCTGGAGCCCTCTTTCAATCTTCTGTTTGGGCGCCCTTCGTTGCACAAGCATCAGGTGATTCCCTCGACCCTCCATCGTATGATTAGGTTCTGCTGGGGCAACAACATAGTTGTTGTCATAGCGGATGATCTTGACAAAGAAAGAGTCGAGTCGGTCTCCACTCTCTCACTCCAGACCGTTCATTTCAACACCAAGCCATCTGATGTCATGTTCCGGGTCAATCGTTTCGAGCCAATTAATTACATTCCAGCTCTCGAGTGTGTCGGCTACCTGACCATTCGTAGCAATCGCCTCTGGATGATCGAAAATGTGTGTCGCAAATGGGGATATAAGAAAGGAACACCACTCAGGCGACATAACCAAGGAATCTCCGACCCCATCAAGGTGGAGGAAAGGCGAGAGTTTGAAGGGCTAGGCTACGAGTGGCAGCCGCGCAAAGACGGATATTCACGTGCCAGGAGACACAACAAGATTTTTATTCCATCAGATCTCACCAATTTTGTCAGTGCAGGGATACTTGATCCCAATCAGAGCCAAGCCACTGTAGAGAAGAACCATCGTCAGATGGTGCAGCCACCGCCTACAGTCACTTTGGTAGCATCAGTCACTACCCCAACAACGAGCCCTGTAGTGATAGTCCTACAAGCAGTCATGTTAGTAGAACAATCTGAGTAGTTAGCCAGCCTTGGACATCACTTACAGCAGTCTCATGGTCTAGATAAGTCAGTGGCAAAGCAGAGTGCTATCCAGTGTTCCGATTGTGCCATAAAAGAAGATGAGACAGTTAACAGGACAATCCAGTTGAGTGATCAGGTTAGTGACATAGAACTGTTGTTTCAAGAGCGGTTGTTAGTATGGGCCAAGGATGCAGTTGAGCATCAGAGGCGGAAGAAAGGAAAGGCCAAAGTGTCATATTCAGAGCCAACAACCCTCCATCAACAGTCGAACCACTTATCCATCATGGTCTTGGCTGAGTCACAACCAGAACCCACTAGACCATTAGAGTTCATCTCTTTAGAGTCGGGAGGCGGGTCTAGATGATATACATAGCCAAAGCCTCATCTTAAGTAAGGTGAGGGTCCAAAAAATGACCCTATGTTAAGCTCAAGAGGAAAGCCAGGCGACATCACTCCTATTAGTCAGCAGCAAGATAGCCACTAGTTAGCTGCACCCCTTGTACATACTACATAAAATACAAAAAAAAGCAAAAAACCTAGAAAAAAACCAAAAAAATTAGAAACCCAAAAAATACAAAAAACAAAATAAAAAAGTAGAAAATCAGAAAAATCAGAAAATCAAAAAGTAGCATTAGTGGCCAATGCAATAGATCAACCCGGCTAGTTAGCAAACCCCTCAGTCAAAGAGTCAGAGGTCATGCACCAAAGTCAGTGTGACCATCATGAAGAACCATCAGAGACAAAAATCAGAGCACATCCTCTCCTTCGATGTTGCTGACCCAACCTTCAAAGAAGAGATCCTAGTAGAGCTCATCGCTTATGAAGAAGAGGAAGGTGACATGGAAGATGGCGAGACAGCTGAAGTCCAACCCCACGACAACGATCCAGAGGGACCAAATTCACATCTGGTGATCCGGTTTTGCAGGCCATATATCTCCTTGACGGTCGAGACAAATTCCAACCTAACAGGCATGGACCTTATATCATCAAGCAAGTCTATTCGGAGGTGCAGCAATCCTTGAAAGACATGGATAACCTCAAGCAATCCGAGCCAGTTAACGTATGTTATCTAAAGAAGTACTACCACTGAGTAGAAGGCGTGTATCCTTGCCTTGCAAAGTATCCTTTCGCACATCATGCATCATCCACCACTCTATCATGCATATATATATATATATATTAAAAAGGGCAATCCATATATATATATATATATATATATATATATATATATATATATATAT
>JAMKQA010008381.1:0-36530 GCA_024699735.1 Posidonia australis | reverse complement strand
GGGGGAGGAGGAGAGGAGCTCATCATTATGTTGCCATTGCTGCCATCAAGAGGAGGAGGATGAGGAGACGTGGGGAGGATGCACCGTTGCCGCTTATTACCATCTGACGTTGTCGGTGGAGGTACACACCCCGTGGATCTTTCCTTTTCATGACAAATTTGATTGTAGGAGCATGATAGCACCATGGCGTGTGAATGTCATGGTATTTTTCAGAGAATTTGTGGAGGTTTTAATGACATTTAATGGCATCAGTTTCCACAGTTAAGGTGAATAGTGGCTATTTGCTTTGCTTGATGCTTTCTTGAGCTACAGGTAGTGCCTTTTGATGATTTTTGTCCCAAATGGAAGATCATCTCGAGATATTCAATTTGGTATATTGTTTGCAATTTTTGGTTGTATGTGGTGGAATCTGGGCATTTTGGTTCACTCATGGGTTTACTATGCTTGTGCACAGTTCCTGTGAGTTTTGGTTGGTGATTTCTTAAGATCTGCTCAACAAATCATTGAGATTTTTTTCCCAATTTGGTATGTGATTTGCAATTTTTGGTGGAGTGATGGATTGTTGGTTGTAGTTATTTAAGTGTGGTTTATACTATTTAATTAATAAGTCATTTGAAGGAGGAAGAACGATAGAGTTTGGGTAATTTGCACTTTTGTCCCTAGCATTGGATTAAATTACTTGCAATCCCTAGTTTTAGGTTTAAATTACTTTTCAATCTCTTTTTTTGGATAAATTGCGTTTGAGCCCTTAATGACTTGTTTTAGGTGGTTTTTTGTTTGTTTAGTGTTACATTAATCTTGTAGGTAATTATGGCATAATAATGATTAGGAAAATCATTAGAATGATTTTGGGAATTGCCTCAAATAAATGAGTAAGATCCCTCTATGTTGTAAATAGGATAAAATACTATATGACTTAGAAATACTAAGTCTTTCCTAAATGGTTTAGATAGACATTAGAGTTTATATTTACCCCTAGGATTAGATGGTGATTTGGTTTTAGTGTGCTGCACAAATTTAGTTGTTTAGTGGCACTATTTGGGTGTTTGACACTAAGCTAGTTATGGCTCATGTGAGACACAAGCTAGTAGGCATCTTATACCTTAGCACTAGAACTTAGAATTCTGTGTGTGGGTTGTGTTGGGATTCAATCTTGTAACTTGAATGGGACTTCAAGGCCATTGCTTTGGTTGTCGAGTGGGTTCTTCTAGGTAAACCTTCTACCTAGAAGGTTCCTTTGTTTCCCTATTTGGTGTGTTTTGGTTGTTTTCTTGGGTTGTCGTCATGAGTTGAGCATAACGTTCTAGAACTGAAATACTCTCAAGATGTGGCTTTTGGGCTTGACAGAAGAGCTATCGAGGTTGTGTTTTTGAGTGTGGTTTTTGTTTTTAGTTTTTGTGCCATGATTGGCATGGTGTTTTGTGGTGTTTTGAGATATTATTTACAGGATTTCAAAATGGTTTTCTAAAAGAGTTTTGGAAAAAAAAGCATAGTTTTGCAAAGGTTTTGAAAAGAGTTTTTTGTGGTTTCTATTTGTGGCTAACCAACAAACCTAAGGGTCATGTTGTCAGGACCAAGGAATGTGGCCGCATTCCTGGTTGGTCGAGCATGTCATCTAGGTTGAGATCTTAAGACCAAGAGACTACAGCCAAGTGTTTGTTGGATCCTTAAGGTATGATACTCTTGGATTATTGCTCACGAGAGCGAGGCTAAGGTCCATGGTTTGTGGTGCTAGCTTGGTTAGAGGGGTGACATTTCGTTCGTCTCAAGTGTCGAGACCCAAGGTACCATCCGTACTTGATGGTATGGTGGCAGCAAACTCAGGAGATAAGAGACTCCCGTGTAGTTAGGCATGATACGCTGGTTGCTAAGAGTACCGAGGTGTTGGTAGGTGTTGATAGAGCCTAGGTGAAGGGTTAAAGCACCGAGCTAGGTCGTCAATAGGACGTACCTTGTGGTTTGTACTGAGAGAGGACAACTCGCCTAGGTGTAAGGTGAGTAGGATTTTTTGGTGTATGGTTAGCCTTTTGAGAGTCCTTCTAGTGGAGGGACACCGTGACTGGCAGACTCTTCCACAAGATAGTTGTTTGTGGCAGTGTAGTGTACTTTGGTGGCTACTTATTGTCAGTGTCGATTGGTTGACGCTGGCAACACAACACGTTGTTGTTTGTTGTTGGTGGTGGTTGTGTCTATGTGGCATGGTGTTTTGCTGTGCCTTGATTCAAGGGATCAGGCTCTAGTCTATAGTAAACTGTTGTTTCGGAGCAGAGGCTCTATGTTTGTTTCTATGGCTTTTGTGGTTGTTGTGGTGGGTGTTCTGAATGCTATAGAGAGTATTCGACACCATTGGTTGTTTGCTACGCACAGAGAGTATGTGGCATTAGACTATGTGCTTTGGTGTGGTTTTAGACTTGACTTGGTAGGTGTAGCCATTTCAAGTGTGCATAAAAGATTTTGAAAGAACATGCATATGGGTTTGGAAAGGAAAAGACAAAAATAGTTTTAAAGCCATGTTTTAAAGGTTTTGCTACTTGTTGGGCAATAGTGAGTTGTCTTGTTGTGGAATTGTGGCATCTAAGTAAGATGCCAGGGTTTGGTTGCTCCTTGGTGTAGTTGGCTGTGTTGTGTGGTGTGTGATTAGGTGAGGTGTGTCCTTGGTGACCATTTTGAGTGGTCACTCATGTGTGCTTTTATTTTGGTGTTTTTCGCAAGTGCAAGAATAGGAGCTATTGGTCTTGCTAGTGCACATAGGATGGAGTCATGCTACCATACATCAGGAGTTCTAAGTAAGTGAGTTGTTTAGTTTTATTTTTGTTAATTGTGCTTATAATATTTACCTAGATTTGTTTTTAGAATTAGTGTAATTATAAAAAAATAATAATAATGAAAAAAATTGTAGCCTAGGTTTGAGAAATAGTGACTTGAAGGTTGTTACATTTCTTTATGTCAATGTATGGGTAGAAATAAATGTAACTATTATTGGCATCAATCTGTTGATAGAAATGACTTGATTAAGCTTCATACTAGTTTCTTGAAAGGATCATGGCCTCTGATATACTTGTGAGCCCCTATTGCAGTTGGGCATACTAAGGGTGTTTATTTTAATCCTTTGGTGGAGAAGATTCGTCAGTGTATCGATGGTTGGAGCTCTAAATTTCTTAACATGTTTGGCAAACTAATTCTTGTGAAAAGTGTGCTTTCCTCTATTCCTTTGCATATTCTGATGATTTTGAAGATACCTATGCATGTTATGGATGATATTGGTCATACATTGCATGATTTTCTATGGGGTTTTAAAGATGGAAGGAAGCTTCACCATTGGGTGAGGTGAGATTATTGCACAAGATCATTGCATGAATGGGTCTAGGTATTCCTTGATTTGCAAACATGCATCTTTTCAAGATTAAAAATTACTGAAAGCTTCTATTAAAGGAGTCTCTTTGGAGCAATTTTTCTGCTACCAAATATAAGGTGAATCTTAAAGATTGGTATGCTCCAGTTCCATCTTTTGGTTCTGTGCATTGGAAGTCTCTTATGTTTGTGATGCCTAGGTTAATTTCTCAATCTTGCTGGCTTATTGATAAAGGAGATAGTTTCTTTTGGATGGACAAATGGGATGTAAAGTTATTCTTTTCAATCACTTAGTTCATCTTCCTTCTACTAATCTTTGTGCCAAGGTTGTGGACGTGTTCAACAATAGGGATCTTCTCATGGACCAAGTGGGTAGCAAAGAGGAGGAAGTGACTAATATGCAGTGTGTTTTCAAGGATCTCTATGTAGATTTGCATGGTACAAATGACAAGCTTATTAGGATGCCAACGTTTGATGGTAAATTTTCAGTCAAGAATGCATGGAAGGTAATTAATATTAATAGTAGGATGGTTAGTAAGAAAAAGTGGATATAGTCTATTTTGTTGCCTTCCAAGATGTCCTTGCTCTTGTGGTAGATTAGTTGGAATATTGTTGTTGTTGATGCTAATATCAAGGACTGTTCAGTTTGTTTTGAAGTGCAATTATTGTGTTCATTTCATAACATCCCCAATTGCGACACCCAAATTATCAGCCTAAATCAAATTTAAACATAATAAAATGCTTAATTAAAATAACATCTAAAGGCTAATAAGTGGACTATCTACCCAAGAACCTGTATTGGATGGCTAGGTGTTTCCTACAACATGCATTAGGAAGGAAATCTTCTACTCATCTACACCTGTATCTAAAAATAGGGGAAAATACACATGAGTGTCCCACAAAAGTCACCCAGTACATACACCACGCAAAAATTGTAAATCGAAAACAAATACCTGGTAAAACAACCCGAACCAAAATCATAGTCTTTAAAACCTTTATTCATTGCTAGAAAACACCACCACTGTGGAAATCACTAAAGCAAGGGAGCATGCCAAAACTATAAAACGGCACCTCCAAAAACTCGAGCCACTCTGGCTAAAACTCAGCAAAGCCACAATGCCACATAAGCAAAACCACACTTAGTCCCGTTGCTTGGTGGCAATCGATTGTTCGATGCCAAGCAACCAACTTTGGCCACAAGCAGCCATCGAGTACACTATACTACCATAGGCAAGCCACCCTACAAGGAGCCTAGTTATCCCAAAGTCCAACCTCTCTGAAGTATCCACGAAATTCTAACCCTCCTTAGGAAAACTGTCTTCTCTTAGGATATCACCAGAAACAGGACACATGCAACTATCTGTACTGGCCAAAATTGCACAGAGTTCGCCCTTTTAGTATCCTAACCATGGTGTACGAAACAATTAGACTCTCTAACCTCTAGGTCCAACTAACACGCTGAGTCTCGGCATCTGGAGCAACTGGAGTGACATACCACCAGGTCCAAATAGTACCTCAACCCATAGACCTTAGCCTCAGTTTTGTGAATGACAATCTAGGAGTATCATACCTTCGATATTCAAGGAATTTTTACCTACAGTCTAGGTAATGTGCACAATCACTTCGGAATATCGTCATATCTCATAGTCTTGGCAACATGACTCTCTGGTTTCTTGGTCCGCCACAAAAAAGAAGGAAAACATCTTTTCAAAAATATCTAGACATTTTTCTCAAAACCATTTTCTAAATATTTTTCATTAGAAAATAGTTCACAAACCAACACACCATTTCAAATCATTTAAAGCAACCAGAAATCAATCAAAAAGCACCTAAAAACAAGGACTGCGCTACTGTCTAGCCTACCTGGTGCACCACCAATGTGTGCCAAGTACCCTTGCTAGGGATGGATGCCACCTTGGTGTGCCTATCTCCCATGCCCCCTACTGAACTCAGGGCCTTCATGAGCTGCCGTAGCCAACCCAAATCCCAAAAATCCAAAACATCACAACACCAAACCAAACATAGTATATAACAGACCAAAATGTAGATATTCATGCACTCTATAATTTGGCATCATAAACACAAGATTTCATTGCATAAAACCTAAGTATTTCACTATTAAAGCTAACAAGTGAACAGTAACCTTGTGAGCCAAAAATCACTATAAAATCTCGTGAAAAATCCTCTAAAAATATGAGAAGTCTACCACACATCACAAGCAACATATATTTATAAATTCTTAAGTAAAAAGAGAGGATTGATGGGGTGTGCACCTTAAATCAATGCACACTTGAGGGTTCTTCTCCTCTCACCCTCTCACTATGCTTGAGAAAAGGAGTGAAGTATGAGGAGTGAGGAGCGCGCTTCGTCCTTAAAAAACTACGAGTCGAGGAAGAAAACATGTATGTATCTTCGAGTCGGGGGTTCATGCGCACAACTATGGGTCCAACTGCACAACCACCATGTGCATCAACTCAAAGACCACGAGGCAACCAACTCCTCAACTTCAGCTACGTGCATGAAAGGCTCCAAGCACAAAACTACATCTACGCAACCACTTATTGTTCAAGTGACTCATGCAAGTGGAGACCAACCACCAATGCACATCAACATTCCACCATAATTCCAAATAAATCCATAATTATCCATCATAAATCTCTACAAAGGTCCATATATCACTTGATTCTCAAAACATCGATACAACATCCAAGTACAAGTTACAACACCCAAATCAATAACATACCACTGAATTACTAGAACAAGGCATCACACCACAAATACGTGCCAAAGTTGTGCGCCATGAACACGCATCACCTCCCTACACTAAAAATACCCACCAGTATCACATTCCTCCAGTTAAACTCAATAAACTAGACAATTAAGAAGGCAAACAAATTTGCATTCACAAGTGGAGACTCTAGATCATTTGTTTTTACATGGGGAATTGGGTAAGAATGTTTGGTCTTATTTTGCCTACACTCTTCATATGCATGTTTATGGTGAAATGGTGTCTACTATTATTGCTTGGTGTGATTGTGTGAAGGAGTCTTCTTACTGGCATATTGTCATAGGGATTCTTCCTAGTTTTATTTGTTGGCATATTTAGAATGAATGTTACAATAGGAGATTTTCTAACAAATAGCAAAGCTAGTAGTAGGTTAGTGATGATTGCGGAGTGCAATTTCATGCTTGCAAAAAAGAGCTTCAGTTAGATGGGAGGACCTGTCAATATAATCCAACGTGTTGGCTTTAGCGTCCCTAATTTCCTTAAAAAGCATTGTATGATTGTAAAGTGGTTGCCTCCAACTAATTGGTTTAATGCTAATGTTAATGGTTCTTCAACTTCTTTTGGCATAGATGGTGGAGGTTTGGTTAGAGACAAGAGTGGAAGGGTTCTTGTAGCATTTTCCCATTACTATGTGTAGGCACCCTGATTTTTGAGGCGGCTTGTTGATGGATTTAGTGGCGAGCAATTCAGATCTTGCTTTCCCAAAAAAAACCAGAATCTTCCAAGTGCATCAAACCAACCTAGAGCAATAGGTTAGACTCCAAAAGTAAATCCAACATCCTATTTAGCACATTTAACCAATATAGTTGAATACCACACTTTTTCAGTACATTTGGGTAGCACACTAATATGGTACATCTGATTGGAGCACTAAACAAGCACACCTTACTAGAGCACATACCTACCACACCAATGTGGCGCACATATCAAGCACACCTCAATGGCGCACTAGACTAGCGCACATAGGTGGTGAACCAGCTCGATTCCTAGGTCGCTGGCTGTTCATTTGCCTAACAAAACTCCAACCATTATACCCATAGTCTACTATAACTTTCGACCATTATTAGCATAACGATGGTTCTCTTGGTCTTAGGGGGTCCTTTGGTTTCTTGAGTCTTTAGAACTTCCAAGCTCTCCCTATATAAACCCTTGGTAGTCATTGGGAAAAAGGGTTGGAAAAAGAGAAGGATGAAGAGCCTTCGCACCTTAGCACAAACACCAACAACCTAGCTTCTGTCCGGAGACAAAAACTCCCACCTTTGAGCAAGGAATCACCCACCTAGTGTAGGGAAAAACCCCCCTCACCCATACCTCCTACAAAGCTCCTTCTTTTGCATCACTTGGAGGCCATTTGGGAGGAAGGAGATCTCTGTTTTCTTCAGCCATCAAGGTCATCTCAAGCCACTTGTGGAAGAGTACAAGAGCAAACTAATAGGTAAGCGTTCAGCCTTTCTTGTAGCTAGGTTTCTTTTCATGAATATGGGATCACTTTAGGGAAATATTACATAATGAATATGCTGAAATTTATACATGTTGGATCATGTTTAAAGTGCATGATATACTTCTGGATCATGATTTTGATGCAACTATAACTATCACATCTTGTTCTTGTATTTATCTTGATAAATCATATGATGGATAATATATATGCTCGCCTTTGTTCTTTTTTTTATTGAGTCTCAGAGATATGCAATATTTGGTGGATTCATGTTTTATTCATATTTTAGATGCAATAGGACTGATTTAATGGGTTCATCCCCCTTTTTGTCGCTTGCATCCATGTTGTCCCTCTTGTATAATTTTTGGTTCTGGCTTTGTGCATTAGCCGTAGTTCTATGGTTTTTATCAAGATAGGAATATATGGTATTGTGTGAGGCTTCGTGCCCTTGAGCATAAGACCCATGTCATGGTGTCATGGTTGCTACTCCTTCATTTATGGCTTTATGGAAGAGAGATGAACCTATATGTGTTTAGGTTTTTTTCAGATTTCTAGGATGAGTTTTCAGATGGTTTTAAGCACATTTATAAGATTTCATATAGGCCTGATGCATCAACCAGTCACTGTTTGTTCTAAACTTTTTGGGTCTCACTTCAATGGCACATATCAGTAGCACACATTAGTAGCACACCTACGTGGAGCATTGAACTGGCGCACCAGACAGGAGCACCATCCTAGCGCACCTACCTGCTTCAGTGCACCAACAATGGTTTTTTGGCATGTCATTTAATATGGTTCCCGATTTGTTTTTACTTTGATTTTCTTTGTGTGTTCACATGGATATATCAGGATAACAGATGCACGATTTCATACTCATCTATTTTAGATAGCCTACGTTTTGCATGTAGCAAAGCAAGGACGTTAGCCACTCGATGTTACTGGATCCATGCTTATATCGGTGCAACATCTTCGCACTGATGTTTAATCCACAACTTGAGTGACCTTTCAGAGCATTAGAACACATCCTACAATCCCTCTACCCATGTTTAGCATAAGGCACAACCTGCAGATAGCATCGCATTGCATATCACCCTTGGGTGTACAAAAACGGACTGTAAAGCCAACATCGCTACAAAAGTAAACGAAAAAACATGAAAGATCGATTTGTCGAGCGCACGAGGGTACCTAATATCTTCCCCGTGCGCAACAAGGATCCTTATTCAATCCTTGGTTCATGATGACCTTCTCCATTAGCTTGTTTTCATACACAGTTGAGTAGTTCGTTGTTTAAACGGTTTTCCTTGTCTCCCGTTTTTAAGTAAATTAGGTGGTAACTCCTGCATTTTGTCATTATTTTTATCTTTTTCTTGCCATGACTTTGCTAGTCTTTGCGCGTTTGGCCTTTCATGCCATGCCCGAGGCTGTCGCCGACATGGTTACACTATGGTAATGTCACTAACAATGAAGCCAAGATGAGGGAAGTATGGGACATTATGGTGCTTTGTGAGGAACATGGTTTCATAGTGTCACGTCCTGAATTTCCCGTAATAATTTAAACAAATTAAATTACAGGAAAATCAAAGTTAAGTGGAAAATATCAAACTACCAGGAACCTGTGTGTGCGATTACGAGACTCCGATTTATATGCACTATGCTAAACCATCTGCGTGCTTGCACATGCAACCCAAAAACAAGAGAAAAATGCAAGAGTGACAGAAGTCACCCAGCACGCACTCCAAGAAAAATGACAAGAAAACAAAATCATACTTAATTTTCTTTTAAATTCATTTCGCAAACAATTTCTCTAAAACCCCACAAACAAGACCCACACCGGCCAAAGCCACAATTGAGGCTCTACTAACACAAAACTATTAGCAAAGGCCCTCAATAGCCAAAACCACACATAGTGAGTTGGGAAGTCTGGCATTAGGCAACCAAACTCTAGACACAAGTAGTCCACCGATGAGCAACCAACGACATCTGTACTACCACGATGTGCCACCCTGTGCAGGAGCTGCGCTGTCCTGCAATTCTCCCACCTAGAGAACCCTTACAAAGCCAACCTCTCCTTGGGAAGGCTGTCCTATCTCTCATGATACTACAAGCCACAGGGCACGTGTTCCACCTACACTGGCCACCATAGGCCATGCCTCCTTATGACGTCCTCTACATATGGTGCTCAGGAGGGAGTGTCATACCTCCACACCTGACGACACTTAAGCCATAGTTCTCACAGCAATAACAAGAGTATCATACGTCCCCATCATGCCACAAGTCTCCTCAACTAGTGGACCACAACCCTAGTCTTGAGACGACAGTCAAGGAGTCTCATACCTCTAGAGCCCGATGCCCCTCAGCCTCAGGTATCTCGGCCCCCGACCTCGGCCAGGGAGTCAAGCCCGACCACCAGAGAATGTCGTGACATTCCCTGGTCCCGATGACATGGTCCCACACTGTTTCGGCCCACACATAGAAAACTAGGAAAACAATTTTCCAAATCTGCCAACTCATCTCTTTTCAAATCATTTTATATCTTTTAGAGATTCTTCCAAAACCTCGGCAAAACGGCACATTAGGTGTCCTAAGGGACCATCACTGATGGCCCACAATCCCATCTACAAGGGACAATACAAACTAATCCAAAAAACCTTCGAAAATCACATTTTATAAAAGCATTTGGGCCCAAATTTGACATGTCGAAATACAGGTTTGGTATGCCGAAAATCCCTAGTTTGGTTGACCGATTTGGGTTAGTCGATCGAATCCGATCAATGGTCAACACTCTGGCCAAAATTGGTATACTGAAAATGATTCGTTCGATCGAAATCCACTGATTCAGTCGACCGACCAATATCAGACGATCAAATTTCGACAAGAGGACATAATCTGACAGAAAAATGGCAAACTGAAATTGTTCGGTATGTCGTTTTCAGTGAAAAATAGAAAACGGCCCAAACCCTACATTTCAAAATCGCCCAAAGTGGGACCTTCGATCAGACCTCCCAAACTAACACTAGAAATTTTGCATAAAACATAAGATGTAGACCCTCGAGTCTACTCCAAATCCCAACAAACAAAACCAAAATCCATTCACCATGCATCAAGATATAAAATCGCAAAGGCATAAGGGTCAAAATGACCCAAATCTCAACCACCGGCATAAATGCCCATAAATCCACCATAAGTTCTCATAAAATCACAATAAATTCTAGGAATGTAAATTTACCTAGATTCCATGCATTCCTATCAATTTATACCATTTTCATGCTTTCTAAACATGGGTTGGAGGTGCGTACCTAAGAAACGCTCACCGGCAATCCTCCGACCAACTCCGGCGACCACGACCCTCACCAAGGCTCACACGGCCACAGGGGCACACCACTAGAGCTCTACACACCGCCACGAGCCACTACATGCCTCTATCGTCCCTTGAGAGAGCAGGTGGAGGGGGAGAGGGAAAGGTGGCGTGCTCGAGATGGAGAGGAATGCGCGGGGATGAAGGGAAATGCTTGGGTCGTTCATGGTAGAGAGTCTTGGCCTAAAAAGCCACATAGAGAGAGTAGGTGGCCATGTGCATGCAACCAGTCAACAACGTGCACACTAACACTCCCTCAGCTGCTAGCCTTGCCAAGCACCGCACAGACCCAACAATCCACCACAACCAAGAGACCAACTACAAGCCTCAACAACCGGCCCACAACGTGGGTCCCACACGAACCCACACCCTAGCCCCACAATCACAGTGCCACAACGCACAGTGCCAAACCACCCATAAGGACACTCAAACAGAAGTCAGCCCACAATGCCCAAGCCCAAAAACACAAAACCACACAACGAGCCTCGTAATAGTAACATCTGTCCAGGAATAAATTCATTAAAATGTAAATATTGACAAAATGATTTTTATGGGTGATACATCCTAACCCCCTTAAAAGAGGATTTCACCCCCAAAATAATTAGGTGAAAAGATACGGGTAACGGGCTATGATGGCTTCCTCACGTTCCTATGTGGCCTCCTTGGCGCCATGATGCCACCATAGCACCAAAACTGGCGGAATCAACTTATTCTGCAGCACCTGCTCCTTATGTTCAACAATCTAGACGGTATCTTTCACAAAGGATAGATCTTCTTGGAGCCCCTCTGGCTGAACTGGAATCACATGAGATGCGTCAGCCAAACACTTCCTCAGCATGGACGCATGGAACACATCATGCACAGAGGGCATCTCTAGTGGTAGATCCAACCGATAGGCAACCTCACCGATTCTCTGGGTAATCTGGTACAGGCCAATATAGTGAGGATGCAACTTGTCATGCTTCCCGAACTGCATGACACCCTTGGTCGGCAGCACCATGAGGAACACATAGTCTCCCTACAAAAATTGCAACAGTCTCCGCCTCTTGTCGGTATAGCTCTTCTGTTGACTCTGTGCATCTAACAACCTAGTACGAATCAAATCCACCTTGTCTGCATATAACTGCACAAGCTCAGGACCAATCAACTGACGCTCGCCCACCTCTCTCCAACAAATCGGCGATCTGCATGGCCTACCATACAAAGCTTCGTATGACACCATCCGATGCTCGAGTGATAACTATTGTTGTAGACGAACTCAATCAATAGCAGATGGTCCTCCCAACTCCATTGAAAGTCTAAGGCACATGCTCTAAGCATATCCTCCATCATCTGGATAGTCCTCTTTGTCTGACCATTTAACTGAGGATGAAATGCTGTGCTATAGTTGAGCACGATGTTAAAGGCTTCCTGCAGAGTTCTCTAGAACTTCGAGGTAAACCTCGTGTCTCTATCTGACACGATGGACACCGGAACACCATACAGTCTCACCACCTTGAATACATACAAGTCCGCCAGGCCAGGAAGTGAGTAGACTTGGTCAACCGTTCCACGATCAGCCACATGGTGTCGTTCTTCCTTTAAGTCCACGGCAAACCAGTCACAAAGTCCATCGAGATGTGCTCCCACTTCCATATAGGAATATCCAACGGCTGCAAGGTCACTCCAGGTCTCTAGTGCTCTACCTTGACCAACTGACAAGTTGTACACCATGCCACATGGTTAGCAACATCTCTCTTCATGCCAGGCCACCAAAAGTTTCGCTTCAAATCTCAGTACATCTTGGTACTCCCAAGGTGAATGGTGTACCTAGACCGATGCGCTTCATCCAACAATCTTTGCCTGGCCTCATGCTGGGGCACATACAAACGCATGTCATACCTTAGCTCTCCATATGCCCCAACAGAGAAATGAGACTCTCCACTAGCCTCTAGCTTTTCAAACACTGCCTGAACAAATGGATCCAACTACTGATAGGCGATAATGAACTCTAACAGCTTTGGGCAAAACAGACAGGTTGGCCACCCAGGCACCAACTGTACCCTGAGCTTGCTGCTTCAGCTTGCAGCTCACCAGATCCTCCAACATGGTCCACTCCTTAACCATCACACTCGTCATTACATGCGTACGTGGACTCAAGGCATCGGCGACCACGTTGGCCTTGCCAAGGTGGTAAGACAGGCTGAAATCATAGTCCTTCAAATACTCCACCCAACGACACTGCCTTAGATTGAGGTCTCTCTATGTGAAGATATACTTCATGCTCTAATGATCATTGAAGACCTCAAACTGCTCTCCATGGAGATAGTGTCGAGAGAGCTTGAGAGCAAACACTACGGCAGCCATCTCCAGATCATCGATCGAGTAGTTCTTCTCATGATCCTTCAGCTGGCACGAAGCATATGCGATGACATTACCATGTTGCATCAAAACACACCCCAACCCAACACCACTGGCATCATTGTACATAGTGAAGCCACCACTTCTAGAAGGCAGAGTCAACTCAAGGGCAGAAACCAGACGAGACTTCAGCTCTTGGAAACTCGCCTCACAATTCTAGTCCCAACAAAACAGAACCCCCTTCCTGGTCAACTCTGTTAAAGGCACGACTATGGAGGAGAAATCCCTAATAAACCCCCTATAATAGCCCGCCAAACCCAAGAAACTCCTGATCTCTGTTAAAGTCTTGAGTCGCTCCCAACTGCTCACTGCCATGACCTTAGCAAGATCCACTCTGATGCCTTCTTCAGAAATCAAATGGCCGAGAAACATGACTTTGCTCAGCCAGAACTCAAACTAGGAGAATCTGACATACAACTGATGACGCCTCAGAGTATCCAAAACAGCCCTCAGGTGCAAGGTGTGTGTCTCAACATCAGGGGAGTAGACCAGCACGTCATTAACATAAATCACAATGAACTGGTCCAGCAAAAGGGCTGAAAATCCTATTCATCATATCCATAAACGTAGCCAGTGCATTGGTCAAGCCGAAAGGCATGACCGTGAACTCATAATGCCCGTACCGTGTTTGGAAAGCAGTCTTCTGAATATCTGAGTCTCCTATCCTCAACTGGTGATACCCTAACCTCAAATCAATCTTCGAGAACATGGATGTAGACTGCAATTGGTCCAACAGGTCATCAACGCGGGGCAAGGGATACTTGTTCTTCACAGTGATTTGGTTCAACATTCGATAATCTATAGACAGTCGGAGTGAACCATCCTTCTTGTGGATAAACATGACAGGCACTCCCCATGGAGACACACTCGGCTTGATAAATCCCTTGTCCAACAACTCCTACAACTAAGTCTTGAGCTCTCGCAACTCCGCTAGCGCCATGCGATAGGGAGGCTTTGACATAGTACCAAAACTGTGGATCAGATCGATCGCGAACTCTACTTCCTTGTGAGGTGGCATACTAGGCAAATCATCAGGGAAAATGTTGGGATATTTACACACCACAGAGATGTTGTGAACGCCCAACTTAGGAGAAGTGAAGGTAACTATACTAGCTAGATACCCCACGCAACCCCTGACCAAAGACTTATAATCCTTCATAGCTGAAATGACAAGTTTAGGCTTACGCTGACACCCACCTTGCACAAAGAAAGACCCATCCTCTAGAGACCCAAAATAAACTCTCCTCTGAGCATAGTTGATCAAAGTGGACTATTGCGCCAATCAATCCATGTCGAGTATCACATCGTACTCCTGCATGCCCATCACGATTAGGCTAGCGTCGAACTCTCTACCATTGAACGTAAAGTCAACAGACCATAGATACCTCCATGCCAAAATGTGCTTCCGCAACAGCGTCACCACACAGAGATGAAAGGCCAGTCTAGCTGGTCCCTCTCCCAACTCCACTGCGAAAGACTCAGAGATGAAGGAGAAAGAACTCCTTAAGTCAAACAACACTTTGGCCATCCAGTCAGCTACAATAAAAGAACCTGATGGCCATACAAAAACAACAACACCACACATCCATACAATCAAGTAGATGTCCAGATTACAAGGAGATTACAACGATCACAAAGGGTTACAAAACCAACTAATCATCCTTACCCTCAACTACATCTCCTGAAAACCCAGCACCTGCTGCAGTGCACTTCCTGCCTTCTTTAGCGGTTCCGGACATGATCTCTGAACGTGTCCTACCTTCCAACAATTGTAGCACACCACTGAGGTTGATGGCTGCCGAGGATGAGGACAATATGCAATGATGTGGCCCACCTGACCACAGTTGAAGCACTGGTTCCCGCCAAGGGCATTCGACCCTGTTTGACTGAGGCCAGCTCTGCTACTCCCAGCAAAACTTTGCCGGCCCATAGAGGAAACAATAGACCTTTTCTTCTACTTCTTCTCAGGGCTACCTAAACTACTAGCACTTGGAGGACTGAAGAAAGAGAACCGGGAGGTAAAACAAGACTTACCCTTCCCTATGGGACGACACCTAAGAAACTTCTGATGCTCAGCCTCGAAGCAATACGCCATCCCAACCATGTCCTCCACAGCCTGACATCGACAGTCCATCACCTTCACCTATAGCCCTAGGCTCAAGCCATCCAAAAACCTCTATGCCCACTCCTCCTCAGACTCATAGGTAGGAGAAAAATGTTCCAACCGGACAAACTTAGTTTCATACTCCAACACTGACATCGTGCCCTGCTCTAGACTCCGAAAATCTCGGTGAAGCTGCTCCTTCACATGAGCGGGAAAATATTTGTCATAGAAGGCCGCCTTGAAATCCTTCCATTGGATGCTAATATTGACTGAGTCCAGGAACTTCAGCTACCTCACAGAATTCCACCACCTATCTGCCTCACCATCCAGCTGATAAGTTATCAATCGCACCCAATGCTCCTCTAGGCACGCCATGCTCTCCAGCATCTTCACCACCTTCTCCAGCCAGGCCTCGCTCTCCTCAGCGCTGACCTTGGCCTTGAACGATAGTGGACGATGCTTCATGAACTGGTTCAGCCACGGGTCACCCGACGACTCGCTAGCACTACTCTTGTTGAACACATAAGAGATCGCATGTGCCAAACTACGTAGTTCCACACGAGCAGCCTTCCATCCACCTACGTCCTCTAGGGGCTCGGTCTCCTCGATAGGGGCCTTGCCCTTACGACCATGAGGAGGCATCCTGCTGGAGAAAGGAGAAGTATCTACACCACAGATAAAGCAACATCTAGAAAACCATGAAGAAACCAAATGCAGACTCTACCATGCATGCAAAACCTATGGAGTCTCTAGGCCGAACACCCTAGGCATAGTGCAACCTAGTGAACTTGGAGCTCTGATACCAACTTTGTCATGTCCTGAATTTCCCATAACAATTTAAACAAATTAAATTACAGGAAAATCAAAGTTAAATGGAAAATATCAAACTACCAGGAACCTATGTGTGCTGCTACAAGACTCCGATCTATATGCACTATGCTAAACCTTTTGCGTGCCTGCACCTGCAACCCAAAAACAAGAGAAAAACGCATGAGTGATAGAAGTCACCCAGCATGCACTCCAAGAAAAACGATGGGAAAACAAAACCATAATTAATTTTCTTCTAAATTCATTTTGCAAAGCATTTCTCTAAAACCCCACAAACTAGGCCCATACTGGCCAAAACCACAACCAAGACTCTACTAGCTCAAAACCACAAGCAAAGGTCCTCAATGGCCAAAACTACACACAATGAGTCAGGAAGTCCGGCGCCAGGCAACCAAACTCTGGCCACAAGCAGTTCACCGAAGAGCAACCAACGACATTTGCACTGCTACAACATGCCACCCTATGTAGAAGCCGCGTCGTCTCGTAATTCTCCTACTTGGAGAACCCTCACAAAGTCAACCCCTCTTTGGGAAGGTTGTCCTATTTCTTAGGACGCTAGCAGCCATAGGACAGATGTCTCACCCACACAGGCCACCACAGGGTACGCCACCTCATGGCGTCCTCCACACACAGTGCTCAGGAGGGAGTGTCATCCCTCCACACTCGACGTCGCCTAAGCCTCAGTGCTCACAGCGACAGTAGAAGTATCATACCTCCCCGTCATGGCGCAAGACACGTCAACCCGCGGACCACAACCCTAGCCTTGAGATGACAATCAAGGAGTCTCATACCTTTACAACTCGACACTCGTCAGCCTTAGGTATCTCGGCCCCCGACCTCGACTAGGGAGTCGCGCCTGAACACCCGAGATTGTCGTCACATTCCTTGATCCCGACGACACGGTCCTACACTGTCTCGGCCCACACATAGAAAACTAGGAAAACCATTTTCCAAATCAGCCAATTCAAGTCTTTTGAAATCATTTTCAAAACCATTTTATATCTTTTAGAAATTCTTCCAAAACCTCGGCAAAACGACACATCAGGTGTCTCAAGGGACCACCACTGACGGCCTACAATCCCATCTCAAAGGGATAATACAAACCAATCCATGAAACCTTTGGAAATCACATTTTATAAAAGTATTTAGGCCCAGATTCGACACACCGAAAAATAGGTTTGGTATGCCGAAAATCCCTAGTTTGGTAGACCGATTTGGGTGGATTGATCGAATCTAGTCAATGGTCAACACTCTGGCCAAAATTGGTATGCCGAAAATGGTTCGGTTGATCAAAATCCACTGATTTGGTCTACTGTCCAAAATCGGACAATCGAATTTCGACTAGAGGACCTAATCTGACAAAACAACGGTATACTAAAATCGTTCTGTATGTATGCCATTCTTTGCCAAAAATTGAAAATGGCGCAAACCCTACATTTCAAAATCACCCAAAATGAGACATCCGATTGGACACCCCAAACAAACACCAGAAATCTTGTATAAAACATAAGATGTAGACAATAGCATACTGAAATCGTTCTGTATGCCGTTCTTTGCCAAAAATTGAAAATGGCCCAAACCCTACATTTCAAAATCGCCCAAAATGGGACATCCAATTGGACACTCCAAACAAACACCAGAAATCTTGCATAAACCATAAGATGTAGACCCTCAAGTCTACTCCAAATCACAACAAACAAAACCAAAATCCATTCACCATGCTTCAAGATATAAAATCGCAAAGGCATAAGGGTCAAAACGACCCAAATCTCAACCACTAGCATAAATACCCATAAATCCACCATAAATTCTCATAAAATTACAATAAACTCTAGGAATGTAAATTTAGCTAGATTCCATGCAATCCTATCAATTTCTACCATTTTCATGCTTTCTAAACATGGGTTGGAGGTGCGTATTGAGAAATGCTCGTCCGCGATCCTCCAGCCAACTTCAGCAACCACGACCCTCGTTAGGGCTCACACGGCCACAGGGGCACACCACTGGAGCTCCACACGCCACCATGAGCTGTCGTAAGCCTCCGTCATTCCTTGAGCACACCGAACAGAGGGGAAGATGCTGGGGAGGAGAAATAAGGGAGGAGAAACAGGGCAGAGAGAGTTTAAGACGGGAAGAAGGGAGTGAGTGGAGGGAGAGAGAGCGGGTGGAGGGGGAGAGGGAAAGGTGGTGTACTTGAGACGGAGAGGAATGCTTGGGGAAGAAGGAAGATGCTCGGGTCGTGCATGACGGAGACTCCTAGCTTAAAAAGCCAAGTAGAGAGAGTAGGTGACCACGTGCGTGCAACTAGTCAGCCACGCGCACACCAACACTCCCTCATCTACCAGCCTTGCCAACCACTCCATGGACCCAACAACCCACCACAACCAAGAGACCAACTACAAGCCTCAACAACCGGCCCACAACGCAGGTCCCACATGGACCCACACCAAGGCCCTACAAGCACAGTGCCACAATGCACAATGCCAAAACCGCCCATAGGGACACGTAAACAGAAGCTGGCCCACGAGGCCCAAGCCGAAAAGTACAAAACCACACAACGGGCCTCGGAACTGTGACACCCGTCCAAGAATAAATTCATTAAAATATAAATATTTACAAAATGAATTTTACAGGTGTTACACATAGTTATAGACATGGAGTCTCATTCTCTTCAGGTGGTTCTTATGTTACAATGTAAGATTCATGTTAGTTGGAATTGCAATATTTGGTGGCAACATATCTTGAAACGGTTTTCTTTTAGCATTTCTCACTGCTTTCGGGAACAAAATGGTGCAATAGATTTTCTAACATAGGAGGGTAGTAGATGTCATTGAGATGAAACATATCACAATTTCGCCGAGCTTCCTAGAGAACTAAATGTTATTTGTAATCTTGATAGATGGGGGGTTCCTAGTTTGAGAACTTAAAAGGGTGCATGTTAGTCTTTTTCTCCTTTTCTTTTTCCCAAGGACATGGGTTTTGGAGAGGAATTATTTTAGACTAACTATTAGACTAGTGATTGATGGGTCCATAACTTGAATCTGAGGTGTATCATTATTTTGTACTCTTACACAAATCAATAAAACAAACATTTTTATTTGCCAGAAAACAAATGTTAATTCCCATATACACAATGATAAACACAATTTGAGTTTAATATAAACATTAATTACCTCTCCTCTGTACACCAAGGTGGAGAATGCCTAATAATCATCATGAGACTCAGGACATTTTGCCAATGCATTTATCCTTGCCCTATAGTATATATTGTTCATTTTTTTCTTGATTAATTTTGTAAAAGAAGCATGATAATTCTACTTGATACACCTAGGTGAAAGAGTAAACTTGCTCTATATATATCCAATGTGATTGTTAATTTAATATACTGATTGTTTACACTAAAGATAACTCTAAGGATTACTTATTACCAATAGGACATCAAACATTCTTTCGCTTTCATTTAGATGAAAATTTGTCCATTTGTCTTTGATGGTTGATGCGTAAGATCTAAATATTTTTGTGATCTCGAACAAGATCTTATCACTCATCATGAAGGTCTTGCATTAAAATCAAGTTTCCTCTAGATGCAAATGTGTCCATCGTTATTCGATGGTAGATGTGTAAGATCTAAATATTTTTGTGATTTTGGACGAGATCCTGTAACTCATCTTGAAGGTCCTACATTAAAATGAAGTTAAGTATAGAAAATAGGTCACATATTGACTAACAACAAATTAAAAGGAAAAATGAATTACCCGTTTGACATTAGCTCTAGAACTGGTCTATGTCTCTAAGAAATTTGAGCATGCTCTCCTTGCTCTTGTTTTCTTTCAAAATTTTCTTTAAAATTACACATATGTCAAAAAGTATAGTTAATATCAAGACTTAAAAGCTATAATTTCATTATATTAATTATCTATAGCTGGAGAGGAAAAAAACAACTTTGGCTAGACGAAACATATGCAGCACTACTCTATGGAGTAGCACTATATCTAATCACTAGAGTGGAGGTGGGAGCAAGAATCGAAGTGGTTGGAGGTGCCCACCCTGTTGGTGGCAATGACACACCCTATAAGCACATGTACTCAATCAACTGACCAGTTGTGAAGGTCATAGGATTGATTTCTCGATCTTTCGATAAGCCACATCCACCAGATCAACTAGAGCGTCAACCACCTCTACTAAACTCGACTAGCTAGTACCATAAATAATACATCCAAATATTCATGTAAGTGTCATCTAATTTGGTGAATAACCAAGGAGACAATATGAAAACCACAAGTTAATTTAAACAAGGAACTTGATGATACTTATATGCATAAAACGATGATCATCATCATAATTTGTTAGTGTTCTATATCATCATAATTGGTTGGTATATATCAAAATTCAAAAACAAAACTTTCTTGAAATAACATATCAATGTGTCACTACCAGTATATCTCTATAGAATGTGTAAACACCCTAGTTTTGCAGATATTTAACAATTGCAAGAAAGGCGTGATGCAGTGATGGTGCACCACGGTTGTGATGTGCTCGTTCACTTTCCCCAAAACCCTTCAAACATAGTAAAACCACCCAACCACAAGATCCCTGTTTACCACAACCCACAGCTTCTATATGATTCTAAAGGATTGAGGAATAGGCCCAGAATCTAGAAGTCATGCCCAGAATCTGGAAGTTAGGCCCATCATTGAGTTAAGCATGACTTCAAAGCGCCACTTCAGAGCGTGACAACGGGGCAAGACATGACAATGAACACTTGACATGTGTATGTTAAGCAGTGGACAATGGCGCGAAGAGCCGACGACATGCCCTATTTCAAAACATTTCAGCTGGCAGGTTTAGTGGACATTTTACTATTTGGTCCACTAAATTCTCCTTTGGTACTAGCTCATGTGGATCTGAGAATGTTTCCCAATCCTCATAAATCATCATACCCCTATTTTTACACCTAAAACCTAGTCAAATCCCTTCAAATTTCATCCCAACCATTGAGCCGAATTTTGTTAAACATCAATGTTTCTCATTCGACACCTACTTCTATTTTCATGATCCCCACACCAATGAGATCGCTCTCTGGTTTTTTGGCTCTTCGAGCTCTCATCTCCTTTGCTCTAGCTTCCTGAGCTTTCTCTGCCTAGAGCAATTGAACACCCATCACTGGCCAAAATTCCCTGAAGAGCACCTCATCGAGCACCTACTACAACTTACTTCTCAACCTGATTCAGATGTGTCCTTGTCTGAGCTCCACTCCTTTGCAATCCACTCACACCCTGAGCACATTTGTGAGCCATCCCAATAGCCAGAGCATTGTCATCCCATCGACAACGACATAGAAACTAATCACTGGCAAGCACACCCAACCAGCAACTTCAGCCTCCAGTCAAGGCAATTCACACTGATAGCCCACATGTAAGCCCTCCTGACCACTCTAGTAATACTTTTCTTGCTTGTGGATGGCTCACTAGTACATATCCATTTGAATTCGTTGTCATTTTCTCGTTGGAGTTTCACTTTGCTGCTACTACACTGCATGCATCAGTGACGCTGCTTGTGGCTTTAGGTGAGGCTTTGGTCGTTGAACCTGAACCTTGTGCATCGCCACACCTTCCTCATCCACCCACTATGATGAGGATTCGACGTTCATCGGTGTTCATACCCTCTGACCATCTCTCCCATGGTGGATAGACATCAAACCCACTGAGCTGGGCATGGATAAGCTGCATCGTTCTCTTTTGATTCACATCACATCCACACTGCATTCCTTGGATCCCCCTCCATCCTGTTTGCCTCCATGACCTCAGATGAAGCTCGTTGGCCTCTATCATTGCCTAAGAGCTCAATCCAGGCTAGCCTTCAGTGAGCTAGGTGGGCGGAGAGATCCTAAGGTCCACACCATGATTTATTTGTTCCATTGCATTCCTAACATCTTATTCTTGCTTATCCGATGTTTCTCGGACTCATTCCATTGTTCTATCAAATTTAATTTGGCGATGAAGTTTCTATCACTGAACTGTAAAATGACAGCTTGACTTTCTAGTGGGTTGATATAATGTGCCCTCCCAATGAGAGAATGCTGCATGCAATCCCTACGTGAATAGTTGGCACAATCTCCTGTGTTTAGATGGTTTATAGAGCATGTTTTTGATCTTTTGTTTGATTCTTCTTTGGATTCCTTGTTTCTGATTCAACTCTAGTGCATATTTTACTATATCACAACATGGCATCTTGCATCTCGCCCTAGGGAAGACATTAATTGGCATTCTTTGCCCACATTGGCCACATTTGTGAGCTGATTTAACCAAAAAAGACTGATTTCTATGTGTATGGAGGGTCCTAATACCTTCTCCATGCGTAATGGGAGTCCTTACCCTTTATTTGGTATGCGATGACCAAAAATGTCGCATCCATTGGCATGGATTCCCATATTTTTGCATTTCTTGCATCATTTTATCACATTTACTCGTGTTTCAATTTTCCTTTTGTTTTTGACATCAAATAGACTAGGTGGCGACTCCATTTTGTTTCCTTATCCTTTCTTTGCCCTATCTTGGTGTTTTTGAGTCGAGTATCCTTCCTCAGATTCACCATCTTTGCCGTGGCCTTATAGTTCTGGAGTCTGATTTTCGCACCTGACCCTTGAGTTAGCTTTGCCAGTATGGTCATAGAATGCAAGTGCAAAAGGAGATTACGAAGTAATTTAAAGAAAGAATAATACCGAAATGATAATACAATCTCCCAGTCTTTGTCACTATCACTCTCCCAGTGTAAAATATCGTAGTATATTGAATAATTGACTGTTGATGTAAAATCTATTATTCATTTTGTGTTGCTTTTTCTACATACTTTTGCTTTCATCTTTTATTTCCTAGTGTAAAGTATGACATGATTGCTCCATCAACTGCAGTTGAGTTAGTACCCTAGTTGAGCTTCTGCCTAGATTCTACTCCAAAATTGTTCATTGTTAATGTAGCTCTACCCTATTCCAAGCAACTACTAGTCTATTGATGTAGTAATATTATTGCCAAGATGAAGAATCACTAGCAGAGTTCGTAGCCATATTTGTAGATAGTTTATAGTTGTTGGGTATAAGATGAATAGTGATCTTCTACCAAGGACAATATATAATTAGTGAGAATCATTTATCTTGGGTTAGCTATAGTAAAGGAACATAGTTATTTTAACTAAAGGTTTTTGCTCAATATCTATATTACTTGTAGTGTAAATATATATATAGGTTGTTACTTGTAGTGTAGCGACCTAGTTTCTAAGATGGCATTTAGGTCAGATATTCCATTTGGAATTCTAGGGTGTTAAACCCTGGCTTTGGTGCATTCAATATTGAATGTAGGATTAACAGCATTCTACACCTGTATTTGTACGGTCTAGCTTTTTGCTATGTTGAACACTAGGATCAATGCATTTAATATTGAGCGTAGGATCTACAATGTTTAACATTTGTTGCTTTGATCGTTAAATGTGTGCATGCATGCGTTCTACGTTGAAGTCATGGTTGCCTGTGTATAATGCTCTAAGTTTTGCTATTGCCTCTATAAGTGGTTGTTGGTGGTGTTTCTAGGAAAGATTCTTCCCTTCTTCCTGTAACACCAGTAAATTCATTTTTGTAATTACTTACATTTTAATGAATTTATTCCTAGACGGGTGTTACTGTTTCGAGGTCTGTTTGTGCGATTTTGAGATTTTGGGCTTGGCCTTGTGGATTGGCTTCTGTTTACATGTCGTTGTGCATGGTTAGCACTGTGCTTGTGGGCCAGAGTGTGGATCTATGTGGGGCCCGCATTTGTGGGCCGGCTAGTGGGAGTGAGTTGGTGCAGTTGGTTGCTGACTCGTGCGGAAGGCTGGTGGTTGTATGTGCATGCATGCATGCAACTACCACCATCTGCGCACATTTTAAGTTGCAGCCGTCAACCTCCACCATTCGCACCTCTCCTCCTCTTTCTTCCCCGTTTCTCCATCCTCCTCCCTCACTCTCCTCTCCTTCTCTCCCACTCTCCCCATTCACCCCCACCCTCTTTCTCCCTCTCCCCCGTCTCTTTCCCCCCATCTCCTCCCTTGTTTACCCTCTGCTTGGTGTGCTCGATAGTCGACGGCAATGTGCGGCGGATTGTGGCGACGGTGTGTGGCTCCATGGAGTCGTCCCAAGGGTCATGGAGGCTCTGGAGGCTTGTGGGTGGTTGGTGGCAAGAGTTGGGTTGTCGAAGGTCGTATTAAGGTACGTACCACCAAGCCAAAGTGTAGAAAGCATGAAATTGGTAGAAAATGATAGGAATGCATGAAATCAAAGTATGTTTACATTCCTAGAATTTATTGTGAATTTATGGAGGTATTTATGGCATTTTATGGTGGTTGTTGTGGCTTGGGTCTTTTGACCTCTCTATCTTTGTGAATTTATATCTTGCTGTGTGATGGATTGATTTTGGTTTTGTTTGTGTAGATTTGGAGTAGACTCGAGGGTCTACAATATATGTTTTAATTAGATTTTGTGGTGCTTGTTATAAGGGTCCGTCCCAAGGTCCCATTTTGGGTGATTTCAAAAGTCAAGGTTTAGGCCGTTTTCTGGATTCGTAGAAAATAGCATACCGAATTATTTCGTTATCCCATTTTTTTGTCAGATTAGGCCTCTGGTCAAACTTCAGTTGTCTGATTTTGGATGGTCGACCAAATTAGGAGATTTCGATTGATCGAGCCACTTTTTGGTCTACCGATTTAGCCATGAGTGTTGACTTGTTTCAGTCGACTGATTCTAATCAATCTTCTGATCTAGGGATTTTTTGTATACCGATTCACTTTTCGGTATGCCAAATCAGTGCCCCAGCTATTGTATAAATCTGATTTCAATGAATTTTAAGGATTAGTTTGCTTTGCCCATTTAAGATGGGATTGTGGGCCGTTAATGGTAGTCTTGTGGGACACCTGATGTGCCGTTTTGCCGAGGTTTTGAAAGAGTTTCCAAAGATATAAAATGGTTTTAGAAAATAGTTTTTTAAAAGAGATGAGTTGGCCCGTTTTGGAAAATGGTTTTCCTGGTTTTCTATGTGCGGACCGAGACACCGTGGGACTCTATCGTTGGGACTAGGGAATGTGATGGCAATCTCAGGTGGTCGGGCGCATCTCCTTGGTTTAGGTCAAGGGCTGAGGTACCTGAGGTTGAGGGTCGTTGAGTCTTGGAGGTAGGAAACTCCCTAACTGTCGTCTCGAGGCTAGGGTTGTAGTCCGTGGGTTGAGGTGTCTTTTGGCATGATGAGGAGGTATGATACTCCTACTATCACTATGAGAACTGAGGCTCAGGTGTTGTTGGGTGTGGAGATATGGCACTCCCTCTTGAGCATCGTGTGGAGGACGTCGTGAGGAGGCGTACCCTGTGGTGGCCAGTACGGGTGAGACATGTGCCCTGTAGCTGGTAGCGTCTTGAGAGACAGGATTGCCTTCCTAGAGATGGGTCGGCCTTGTGAGGATTCTCCATGAGGGAGGATGGTGGGACAACGTGGCTCCTACACAAGGTGGCACATCGTGGCAGTGTAGTGCACCTTGGTGGCTGCTTGTGGCTAGAGTTGGTTGCCTAGCATCGAGCTTCTCGACTCACTGTGTGTGGTTTTGGCTATTGAGGGCCTCGTTTGTGCCTTTTGGCCTTATGGGCCTAATTGTGGGATTTTAGAGAAAATGATTTGCGAAATGAATTTAAAAGAAAATTAATATAGTTTTGTTTTCCACCATTTTGTGGGGTGCGTGCTGGGTGACTTTTGTTACTCACGCTTGTTTTGTGGTTTTTGGGTTGCAGGTGTAGACATGAAGATGGGTTTTAGCATAGTACATATAGTCTGGGGTCTCGTAGCTACACACACAGGTTCTTGGTAGTTTATATTTTTGTTTGGCTTTTAATTTCCTGTAATTTAATTTGTTTGAAATTATTATGGGAATTTTGGGCCATGATAGATCTTGTATCAGAGCTTCAGGTTCACTAGGTCGCACTAGCATAGGGTGTTTGGTCTAGAGACTCGATAGGTTTTGCATGCATTGTAGAGTATGCACCTGGTTTTCTTCATGGTTTACTGGTTGTTGCTTTGTTTGTGGTGCAAGTGTTTTGCCTCTCTATTTGTGGTCATAAGAGCAAGGCCCCTATTAAAGAATTTGAGCCCCAAGAGGACGTAAGGGGATGGAAGGTGGTTCGTGCCGAACTGAGGAGCATCGCGCATGAGATCTCCCATGTTTTTAGTAGGAGTAGTGCTAGAGAGTTGTCGGGTGACCTGTGGCTGAACCAACTCACAAAGCTTCATTCGCCATCGTTCAAAGGCAAGGTTGGTGCTGAGGAGAGCGAGACCTAGCTGGAGAAGGTGGTGATGATACTGGAGAGCATGGCGTGCCCAAAGGAGCATTGGGTGCGATTGGTGACTTATCTGCTGGAAGATAAGGCAGATAGGTGGTGGAAGTCTGTGAGGCAATTGAAGTTCCTAGACTCAATCTATGTTAGCATCTAGTAGAAGGATTTCAAGGTGGCCTTCTATGAAAAGCTTCCCCTCGCTCATATGAAGGAGCAGCTTCGCCGAGATTTCCAGAGTGTAGAGCAGGGCACGATGTTGGTACTTGAGTATGAGACTGAGTTCGCCTGGCTGGAACGTTTTACTCCTACCTATGAGTTTGAGGAGGAGCAGGTGCATGGGTTTCTAGACGGCTTGAACCCAGGGCTATGGGTAAAGGTGATGGGTTGTCGGTGCTAGATTGTGGAAGACATGGTTGGGATAGCTTGTCACTTTGAGGCAGAGCATCAGAAGTATCTAGAGAGTCATCCTAAAGGGAAGGGTAAGTCCTCTTTCACCTCCCAGTTCACTTTCTCTAGTCCTCCAAGTGCCAGTAGTTCAGGTAGCCTTGAGAAGAAGTAGAAGGGAAGGTCTAGTGTTTCCTCGATGAAGTTTTGCTGGGGGTAGCGAAGCTGGCATCAGTCAGACAGGGTCCAGTGCTCTCGGTGAAAACTAGTACTGCAATTGTGGTCAGGTGGGTCACATTGCTGCATTGTGCCCTCATTCTAGGTGGACATCGACTCAGTGGTGTGCTATAACTGTGAGAAGGCGGGACAAGTTCAGAGATCCTGTCTGAAACCACCGAAGAATGTGGGAAGCGTGTCATAGCAGCCGACTAGGGGATGGGTGTTTACCATTGCAGCTCTAGGCACTAGGACATCGGGAGATGTAGTTGACGATAAGGATGATTAGTTGGTATTGTGACTCTCTGTGATTGTTGTAATATCCCTTGTAACCTGGACATTTGCCTAATTATTTGGATGTGGTGGTGTTGTTTTGTTTGGCCATCAGGTTCTTTTATTGTGGCCGACCGGATGGCCAAAGTGTTGCTTGACTCAGGGAATTCTTTCACCTTTGTCTCTGAGTCTTTCGTGGCAGAGTTGGGAGAGAGATAAGCTAGATTAGCCTTTCATCTCAGCGTGATAACGCCACTAGGGGAGCATAGTATGGTATGGAGGTATCTGTGGTCTGTTGACTTGAAGCTCAATGGTAGAGAGTTCGACACTAGCTTGATCGTGATGGACATGTAGGAGTATGATGTCATACTCGACATGGATTGGTTGGCGCAGCAGTCTGCTTTGATCAACTGTACTCGGAGGAGAGTTTATTTTTGGTCTCCTAAGGATGGGTCTTTCTTTGTGCAAGGTGGGTCTCAAGGTGAGTTTAAGCTTGTCATTTCGACTATGAAGGCTTATAAGTCTTTTTGTCAGGGTTCGCATGGGGTTCTAGCCAGTATAGTTACCTCCACCTCTCCTAAGTTGGATGTTCACAACATATCTATGGTGTGTGAATATCCCGACATCTTCCCAAACGATTTGCTTGATATGCCACCTCATAGGAAAGTAGAGCTCTCGATCAATCTGATCCATGGTTCTATTGTTGTATCGAAGCCTTCCTATCGCATGACGCTAGCAAAGTCATGAAAACTCAAGACTCAATTGCAGGAGTTGCTGGACAAGGGCTTTATCAGGCTGAGTGTGTCCTCGTGGGGAGCGCCTGTCTTGTTCGTCCATAAGAAGGATGGTTCGCTTTGGCTATGTATAGATTATTGAATGTTGAACCAGATCACGGTGAAGAACAAGTATCCCTTGTCCTACATTGATGACCTATTCGACCAGTTGCAGTCTGCATCCGTGTTCTCGAGGATTGATCTGAGGTCCAGGTATTACTAATTGAGGATACAAGACTCAGATATTCAGAAGACTGCTTTTCAAACACGGTACAGGCATTACGAGTTCATGATCATGCCTTTCGGCTTGACCAATGCAGCGGTTGCATTTATGGATCTAATGAACAGGATTTTCAGCCCTTTTTTGGACCAATTCGTTGTGG
Source organism: Posidonia australis (assembly GCA_024699735.1). Classification (NCBI taxonomy): domain Eukaryota; kingdom Viridiplantae; phylum Streptophyta; class Magnoliopsida; order Alismatales; family Posidoniaceae; genus Posidonia; species Posidonia australis. The sequence goes on along the minus strand of JAMKQA010008381.1, from coordinate 7,895 downwards.
TTTTTGTCAATGACGTGCTAGTCTACTCCCCTGATGTTAAGACTCACGCCTTGCGTCTAAAGGCAGTTTTGGATACTTGAGGCATCATCAGCTGTACACAAAATTCTCCAAGTGTGAGTTCTAGCTGAGTAAAGTTATGTTCCTTGGCCATTTGATTTCTAGAGAAGGCATTAGTGTGGATCTAGCCAAGGTCGAGGCGATGAGCAATTTGGAGCAATTGGGAGCAACCTAAGTCTTTGGCGGAGATTAGGAGTTTCTTCGGTTTGGCGGGCTATTATAGGATGTTCATCAAGGATTTCTCTTCCATAGCCGCATCCTTGACAGAGTTGACCAAGAAGGAAGTTTTGTTCTGTTGGGATCAGAATTATGAGGCGAGTTTCCAAGAGCTGAAGTCTAGCTTGGTTTCTGTCCCTGTGTTGACTTTGTCTTCTGGAAGTGGTGGCTTCACTGTGTATAGTGACGCCGATGGTGTTGGTCAAGGCAAAGCACCAGAGACCTGGAGGGACCTTACAACCGTTGGATATTCTGGTGTGGAAGTGGGAGCACTTCTCCATGGACTTCGTGACTGGTTTGTCGTGAACTTAGAGGAAGAACGACACTGTGTGGGTGATCTGGATCGACTAACCAAATCTGCTCACTTCCTGACCATTCGGGTGAAGGTCCCGATGCATCATCTGGCGGAGCTCTACATTTCCAAGCTGGTTCGACTTCATGGTGTTCCAATGTCCATCATGTCAGACAGAGACACGAGGTTCACCTTGAGGTTCTGGAGAACTCTGCAGGAGGCCTTTGACACAGTGCTTAATTATAATACAACATTTCATCCTCATTCAGATGGTCAGATAGAGAGGACTATCAAGACGTTGGAGGATATGCTCAGAGCATGTGCCATAGACTTTCAAGGGAGTTGGGAGGACCATCAACCATTGATTGAGTTCGCCTACAATAATAGTTATCACTCGAGCATCGGGATGACGCCGTATGAAGCTTTGTATGGTAGGCCATGCAGATCATCAATTTGCTGGAGCGAGGTGGGCGAGTGCAAGTTGATTGGTCCTGTGCTTGTGCAGTTGTATTCAGACGTGGTTGATCTGATCTATAGTAGGCAGTTGTTTGCACAGAGTCAGCAAAAGAGTTATGCCGATAGGAGGTAGAGACTATTGGAATTCTTGGTGGGAGACTATGTGTCTCTGAAGGTGTCATCGACCAAGGGTGTCATGAGGTTCAGGAAGCATGAGAAGCTGAGTCTTCGCTATATTGGCCCGTACTAGATCACCTAGAGGGTAGGTGAGGTTGCATATCAATTGGATCTACCACCAAAGATGTCGTCTGTGTACGACGTGTTCCATGTCTCCATGTTGAGGAAGTGTTTGGCTGACACATCTCATGTGGTCCTAGTTCAGCCAAAGGGGCTATAGGAAGATCTATCCTTTGTGGAGGATGTTGTCCAAATCGTTGACTGCAAGAAGCAAATGCTACAGAACAAGGTGATTCCGCTGGTCTTGGTGTGGTGGCAGCATCATGGAGTTGAGGAGGCCACGTGGGAATGTGAGGAAGCCATCCTAGCCCAGTATCCATATCATTTTGCCTACTAGTGATTTCAGGGGTGAAATCTCCATTTAAGGTGGTTAGGTTGTAACACCCATAAATTTATTTTTGTAATTACTTACATTTTAATGAATTTATTCCAAGACGGGTGTTATTGTTCTGAGGTCTTTTTGTGTGATTTTGTGATTTTGTGCTTGGGCCTCGTGGACCAGCTTTTGTTTGCATGTCCTTGTGCATGGTTGGCACTGTGCTTGTGGGCCAGAGTGTGGATTCGTGTGGGGCTTGCATTTGTGGGCCGGTTAGTGGGAGTGAGTTGGTGGAGTTGGTTGCTGGCTCATAAGGAAGGCTAGTGGTTGTACTGTGCATGCATGCATGTAACTACCACCATCTGTGTGTATTTAAGTTGCGGTCGTCAACCTCCTCCATTCGCACCTCTCCTCCTCTCTCTTCCCCATTTTGCTGTCCTCCTCCCAAGCACCACACCTCCTCCTCCCTCACTCTCCTCTCCTTCTCTCCCACTCTCCCCATTCACCCCAACCCTCTTTCTCCCTCTCCCCCATCTCTTTCCTCCCATCTCCTCCCCTATTTAACCTCTTCTTGGTGTGCTCAAGAGTCAGCGACATGTGGTTGCTTGTGGCGGCGGCGTGTGGCTCTGAGGACTCATCCCAAGGGTCATGGATGCTCCAGAGGCTCGTGGGTGGTTGGTGGCCGCAGTTAGGTCGCTGGAGGTTGTATTAAGGAATGCACCTCCAAACCAAAATGTAGAAAGCATGAAATTGGTAGAAAATGATAGGAATGCTTGAAATCTAGGTAAATTTATATTCCTAGAATTTATTGTGAATTTATGGAGGTATTTATGGCATTTTATTGTGGTTGTTGTGGCTTAGGTCCTTTGACCCCTCTGTCTTTGTGAATTTATATCTTATTGTGTGATGGATGGATTCTAGTTTTGTTTGTGTGGATTTGGAGTAGACTCGAGGGTCTATAATATATGTTTTAGTTGGATTTTGTGGTGCTTATTTTGGGGGTCTGCCCCAAGGTCCCATTTTGGACGATTCAAAAGTTGAGCTCCGTGTTGTTTTCTGGATTCGTAGAAAATGGCATACGAATCATTTCGGTATGCCATTTTTCTGTTAGATCAGGTCCTTTAGTCGAACTTCGGTCATCCGATTTTGGATGGTCGACTGAATCAGGAGATTTTGATCGATTGAGTCACTTTTCTGTCTATCGATTTGGCCATGAGTGTTGATCGTTGACTTGTGTCGATCGACCAATCCTAATCAGTCTTCTGATCCTGGGATTTTTGGTATACTGAATCCCCTTTCGGTATACCGACTCAAGGCCCCAACTGTTGTATAAATCTGAGTTTTGAGGATTTTTTGGATTGGTTTGCTTTGCCCATTTGAGATGGGATTGTAGGCTGTCAATGGTGGTCTCGTGGGATACCTGATGTGTCATTTTGATGAAATTTTGAAAAAGTTTCAAAAGATATAAAATGGTTTTAGAAAAAGGATTTTTTAAAAAGATATGAGTTGGCCCGTTTTGGAAAATGGTTTTCCTAGTTTTCTATGTGCGTGTCGAGACACCGTGGGACCGTGTCGTCGGGACCAGGGAATGTGACAACACTCTCGAGTGGTTGGGTGCGTCTCCCTAGTTGAGGTCAAGGGCCGAGATACCTAAGGTTGAGGGTCGTCGGGTCTTGAAGGTACGAAACTCCCTGACTCTCGTCTCGAAGCTAGGGTTGTGGTGTCTTGTGGCATGACAGGGAGGTATGGTACTCCTGCTATCGCTATGAGCACTGAGGCTCAAGTGTTGTCGGGTGTGGAGGTATGACACTCCCTCCTAAGCATCGTGTGAAAGACACCGTGAGGAGGCGTATCCTGTGGTGGCCAGTGCAAGTGGGACACGTGTCCCGTAGCTGATATCATCTTGAGAGACAAGACTGCCTTCCCAGAGAGGAGTTGGCCTTGTGAGGGTTTTCCAAGAGGGAGAATTGCAGGACGACGCAACTCCTACACAGGGTGGCACGTCGTGGCCATGCAGTACACCTTGGTGGCTACTTGTGGCCAGTGTTGGTTGCCTGGTGCCGAGCTTCCCGACTCACTATGTGGTTTTCACCATTGAGGGCCTCGTTTATGGTTTTCGGGCTTGTAGGCTTGATTGTGGGATTTCAGAGAAAATGATTTGTGAAATGATTTTAAAAGAAAATTAATATAGTATTGTTTTTTACCGTTTTATGGGGTGTGTGTCTGGTGACTTTGTCACTCATGCTTGTTTTGTGGTTTTTAGGTTGCAGATGCAGACATGCAGATGGGTTTTAGCATAGTGCATATAGTCTAAAGTCATGTAGCCGCACACATAGGTTCCTGGTAATTGATATTTCTATTTAGCTTTTAATTTCTTGTAATTTATTTTATTTTAAATTATTATGGAAAATTTAGGCGTGACACTTCCTCTCCTCCGTTCCCTGGTTGCATGGGGCGTCGTCTAGTGATCTCTGGATGCATTGGGAGCTCGAGGATGAGAGAGAGAGAGAGGTATGTATGGACCTTGATACTCTTCCCTCCTTGTTTTCTTTCTTCTCCTTATTTTCCATTTGATTGCATCCATTGATTCCAGGGTTTTGCTGTTGCATGGGCCACTATAGAGGTGTTGGATGGTGGGAGGGTGCTCAAGGCATGGTCGGGAGCATCTGGGGAGCTTTGAATCATTGTGTTGGCTTGCCTCAAGGGTGCAACGTACACACTCCTTTAGGATTAATTTATAATATTTTTTGGTTGGGTTTTTGGTGTGTTACCATGTGCTTTTGATTTGTGTTTTCACAGGTGTAGGATAGGACTTGGTGTCTACTAGTGCAAATAGGAAGGAGTCACACTGTCATAAATCGAGAATCCTGGTGAGTTTGTAGTTAGTTTTATTTCAGTTATTTATTAGATTTATTTTCTATTGAGTAAGCTTGTCTAATTTAATTTAGAACTAGTATAGTTAATTTAAAATGAAAAATGTGGCTAAGATGAGTGGTAGTGACTTGGGGGTCGTCACATGTAGCCACCGATGTTGATTTGTGATTATTCAATTCCTTTTGTAAATATATTACTAATCAGTTAATTCATTAATTGTTGGGTTCATCATAGTTTACTATTTGAATTGTTTTTAGTTGGTACATTATGCTTTTCTAGTAACATTTTGATTATTTGAATTGTAATTAGAAGTAAATAAATTACTCTAGGACTATAGTTGTTCCTCAAACTTGTATCAGTCACCGAATTAGCATACTAATGTAGAGTTATTTTTTAAGCTATTGTTGCTACTATTTTAAGTTTTCTACTTGCTTATGTAAACTTTTTAAAGGTTCAGGAGATGCTAACTTTGCATTGTATGACCATTTCACTCCAATTGTCAATTACATCCCAATGTTACTTAGATACTCAAGGATCATTCTCCACACCTCAATCTGTAAGTAAGCATCATCAGTCTAGTACATCTTGTTATTGAGAAAATTTTGGCAAGAAAATCTTCAATCTATCCACATCCCATCTACCATCCAACAAACTTCATCCTACTCTTAATACAAACACACTCAAACATAGCAAGTCCTCATTAGAAGACATTGCATGTTCTGATGTACTATATTCTTTTGAAGATCAACATCTACAGAATGACATCTAAAGGTTACTTCTTTGTTCTAATGTACCAAATTCTCTACATGATAATTGAGAAAGAATGATTAAAACTAATGATTAGCTAATTGCACTATTTGTGGAAATGGCTTCATGTAATGCCTCCACATGATGCCACAACTAGCAATAATTCTACCAAGAACAGTTATTAAATAAATAACTAAAGAACATTGTAGGAAATTAAACTAATAGGCAAATAACTACAATAAAATTAACAAAAAGTCTACTTCTAGCCAAGACCTATGGTGTGTGGCTATGTTGCTCCAATTATGTGCATTAGAATGGACTGCAACTCCACAATCTGCACCTACAAACAAAAAATCAAAGAAAACATGCATTAGTGACATCTATTGTCACTTAGTACACGCCTACCATGACCAAAAGATTTCGAACCAAGAGTTGGAGCTATTACGACCAGCTCCCAAAGTCACATGGCGACCACCCTTGGCAACAATGACACCAAACTTGGATGAAACACCAATTACGCAAAAACACAACTACCAATCATCTTGGAAATCCTTTTCGTAAAACATGCCTTTCAAATCCATAATCATTTTTTTCTTTGAAAACAAGTACATCTTTTGAAATCACTTTATGCATTTCTGAAAGCTAAACCATGGCTAAAACAATCTCAAAACCACAACGCACGAACACAATGTAAGAAAACCTGTCGTGTAACCCCGACAATAGGCAACCAATCAACCCAAGCAGTCATTGAGAATTCGAATCCTAATTCCTACTACACTATCATGGAGAATCACCCCATGCAGGAGTTCATCTACCATGAAAAGACATCCCTCAAAGTCCACTATATATATAATTGCACGAGGTACATCCATCAAAGTCTATTGGTGCCCGAGCTACCTTGGGAATCCAACACTGGACCTTACTAGCACCATGCCTAGGTTCCCCAAGGCCTCGAACCTCAGACCTTGCAACACACCCTAGCCTCTAGGACTTGAACCCAAGACCCTATAGCACACCCCTAGCCTCAGGGACTTGAACCTCAGACTCATCCAGCCGCACATCTCGAGAACTCGAACCCATGGCCCTACTATGAAAAACTTTATTACCACGATCTTAGACTCATACCCAACCATTCTAAGGTATCAAACTCCTCTAGTCCACTGGTACAGTCCTACAACTATGTAGCTCTTACCAAAAATCATGGAAAACTCTTTCCAAAGCTATATGCATTCTTTTCAAAACATTTTTCGTCACAAGATTATCCACTAGATCAATCTATTATTTAAAACATTTAAATCTTCAAAAGAAGCATTCCAAACTCCATCAATAGGGTTTGAACTGGACTTGAAACATGGCAGCTACCTATGGTAGCAACCCATGGTAGCTACATGTGGCTATCCCCAAAATAGTGAAGAAAACCAAAACAAATAGTAACTCAAAATTTCGCCTGGTATGGGAATTCTAAGCGATCTTACCACGTGTAAAAAAAAATTCTACAAAATATATCATGATGAAGACATTGAAGTACTCTTCCATTTGGGACAAAAATCGCAAGAATCTAACATACACAACTCAAAATATAAAATATTAAAGCAATGGAATTTGTATGGATGAATAGTAACCACACATATGAAAAATAACTAATAAATCTTCTAAAATTTCCATAAAATTACGAATGCTCTACCATACAACGAAAACAAGCTAACCAACCTATTTTCATCATTTTTATGAATAACCAAGAAAAGAAAATTAGGGTAGAGCACATACATGCATGCACTAGTGAGCTTTCGTCTCTTCTTCTTTCTTCTCTATATCTCCCCCTCTCTCTCTCTCTCTCTTAGTCTCTACTGGTTTCTCCTCCCCCTCTCTCTTTCTCTATGTTACTCATACACCTCCACTCGATGCCTACTCATCCCTTTTTATCAGCATCCATGGTAGACAATTTTCCCATAAAAAAACAAGCATGGCCATTCTCATGTATGGTGAGTTACGACGGGAAGCGACGCACATAAAGGTTACAAGCATTATTGTGTCGTTTTGGCTTTTTGTTTCTTCACTAGGTCCCACATATTCATGTGTCACAACTCGTTGAAATACTAACACAACACAGAAAACCAAGGAGAAACCACAAACACGAATAGTGAAAATTCCAAAGAAGGAGATAATCACGAGTCCACTTTGATTACCTAACAAATATACTTACAATCACAAGTAGTCAAGTTCTAGTTAACCTAGAATACACTCAAATGGGAATCAATTCTTGATACAAAAACTTACATTATTTCTGATTTTTGAACTGACAAAACACACACCAAATCAACGGTGGTAACACGTGCAAGCAATACATGCAACCTATACATGGTTAATATAAACGTAAGTATGAAACAGACTATGAATATTACTGTGACCATGACGGTGGAACCCCTAGGCGCAGTTCACCAAACCTTACTCCGGTGTGCGGAAACACACTGGGAGGTCCGATACAGTCACGACGAAAATGGTGAATCCGGAGGAAGCGACAAGACTCGGAAACACCAAAGGGAAAACAAAAGGATAAGGAAAGATGTCGCCACCTAGTCTTTTAATGGAAAGACGAGGAAAACCAAGAAAACACAAAAAAAGGCAGAAAGTAAACAAGATGCAAAGATGCATGTGTGATCCGTGCCTAATGGATAATGCAAGATGAATGCGGGCCAGAGA
>JAMKQA010008380.1:0-35530 GCA_024699735.1 Posidonia australis | reverse complement strand
GGTGCGCCACCTTGGTGCGCCAGCTCTGCTCACAAATTGCTGAACTCTGGCTTGCTAATGGGTTTGGGGTCTGGTTTAAGGGTTGATCACATCCAAAGCAACATACGGATACTAATCTCCGGGTCACCTCAAAATCGGGGTGTCTACACCAACGATGCTCTAAATCTAATGCATAACTTGCTGCAGTGTCCTAATGTACTTGTTGCTTTGTAGGAACCATTATGTAATGAATGTCACTTCTTTATAAGAATGTGCACCTGACCATCATTCCGAAAAGTCCTTTTTTCCACAAAGCAGCTTACATGCCCCTGATCGAAGACTCTAGTTCAGTTACATAGTAAGTTGATGTTTTGTCAGGCACCTGATATGTGACTTTTGACCAAAGAGCAACTGACATGCCCTAGGTATCGAATTGGCTGGACATCATTCGAGAGTATGGAGTCTTGGAAGCTATACTGTAACTGTAGATGCACCTTGAACCATTGGAGTAATTGAGATGGTCACTAGTCAAAGCAAGTGATGCATTCATCTAGTGACTGCAAGTATGTATACCCAATTGCCATCTTGTATTGTACTTGGAAGACAAAAGGAATTATGGCAACTTGACATAGACCTTTGATTGAGATTGCAGCCTACCTTCGACTAGTATGTCTAGGGTGTGTTCTGCTCAACCATGGTGTTTTGATGGTTCTATATTTGGTCATGCTACCATAAGGCATTCTCCTGATTGTATTTACCAAATTCTGGATTGCTACGTGGAGATCATAGTCATGCTGCTGTCTCTGCTAATCATTTGATGTGTGGGTCCTGATTAAAGAACAACCGACTTGCCCTTGATGAATCAAGTAGTGGATTGTGTGAGCCCAGCTAGAAAGTAGCTGACGTGCCCCTAGCATTAGAGGTGAATGCTGCTTAATGAAAATAGAAGTCAAATCAGGAGAAACCAAGGCAAAACAGATGCCTCTAGCATCGAGTCAGGCTATCCCAGGAAGTGTTGGGCACCACACGAAGATCTTGAGGATTAAGTTGTACCTATAGGCATACTTTGAATCACTGAAATGGTCGAGGCTGATTTTGGTTGAGGCCAGTAACACAATTGTTTACTGATTGGAGGCATGTATATTCATCCACTACCCTAAGCTACACTTAGATGGCAGGATGAGATGTGATAAATCGTAGTCTGTCTCAGGCTGGCATGTCAAGGCTACTCTCTGTTCAGCTGCTTATTGTATCATTGTGTTCTGACTGCAACCTGTACTTGCCTGTGTTAATCTCAGGCATTCGCCAAATAATGTTTACCACATTTGGACTACTACGGAGGAGTTGCTATCATGCTATTGATTCTGCAAGTCCATGTAGCTTGTGCACTAACTAGTGTCCCTGCTGCATATGCTTTTTAACCAACGAGCAATTGAAATGCTTCTGGCCAAAAACACTTGGCAAAAATCCTGTTGAACAAATCCATATGCAAGCAAAGAGATTCATCCAAACAAAATTGTGATGATTATGATTACGGTGATGGACTCTATTATTGTGAACCAGCAAGCTAATTGTTTGAGAGTCACGTTATTGTTTGATCAAGAAATGCATGTCTTGTTGGCTAGGTGTGATTTTAGTTGCTTGTTATCTACATTTATTGCTTCGCTTGTTTACTGAGTTCATTATCTGGATTGCTTGCTTGTTTAGTTCGACTGTTTGTCTACCCTCAGTTACGTTGGAAAGTTGTATGCCTGTTAGAGGAGGATGAAACCTTCGACTTAGTTGACACTATAGAGATTCACAAGCCATAGGTGGCTCTCGATGGGTAGTGGTGGCACTCAAACTCACTGTAAGGTAGTGTAATGGGCCCGACCCCATGCCAAACTCTTTAAGGTCCTACATCTACTTTTTTTTTAATATCATTGACTTTTCTTTTGCTCCCTCATAGACATGTGGTTTCACTCTAACCTTGACTTGGAGGCAATAAGCACCCGATCTATTCAGGAGGCCTTTATTGCAAGAGGGTGGGCCAGTCCCTCAAAGGTGTAATTTTACTAAGCGCATACTCCAACTCCTCTCCAAGGTACGGTAAGGGTAGAGCTACAACGCACGCCTCTCACTCTTGGGCTGACTTCTGTCTTCGCCTTCTGTCCTTTCTATTCTTTTATGCCCTTGTGAATGTATGTTTTCTTTTCTGGCTCACACCCTTAGTCACCCTTAACATTTTATCTCCCTCTTAGAGGTGCAGGATCCTTGCAGAGTTTGTGCATTTCGTCTGATTTTGACGTTTGGTGGCTCCCTTGCTAACTTGATCATCCAAGTAGTGACAACTGAGGAGGGATAATCGATTCTGACATAGGCAAGCTTTCCGATTTTCATCTTTTGGCAGAATGTTATTGACAAGCAAACTATTATTTTCTATTGTTCTTAATGTTTTTCTGTTCTGTGTTTTTTTCCCTTTTTTCAACTTTTGTGCCTTTTCTTTTTGTGTTTTGATATATGGTGACACATAAAGAAAAACAAGGAAACAAAGGAAAAGGATACAGCTCCAGTCCTTCTTGTTGTTGTTTTGTCGATGCCATTGGGGTTCAAAGTAACTCCTAGCAGTGCCACTGGAAACCGAAATCAAGGCAAGTGTAACCAAAGCTATTAAAATTGTTATTGAAACTGTGACTGTCCCTGTGAATGTTGAATCAACTGATGATATTAGGATTGTATCTGTTGTTAGAGTTGACATCTGCTGTGATGGCTATCTCCTACCAAATCCAGGGTATTTGCTTGTGCTGGGTTAGATCGGTGCATGGCAAACTAACGAACTTTTGGCTAGCGCGCCCCCCCACAAAGGAACAAGAACAAGAGTGGCACATGTGTGTATCAACGGACAGAACCTGAGAGAAGACAAGAGGACAAACTAGGCTGATGAGGCCCGATGGATTCCCTAGGAAAGAACTGGGAGAAAGAGAATAAACCCCTGAAGTTCCAGCATCCTTAAGACTTGCTAGCTCAAACAAGGTAAGGTCGGCTATTCTAGGGTGTGCTCGTGCATGTGCCGGTGTGGGTGCAGATGTATGTGTGTGCTGCCTCCTGTGGATTGATGACAATGTCTCCATTGTCAATCAAATCCTGAACAGCATACCGAGAGTAAAACACTTGTTCGTCGAATGTCCATGGGTGCGATAGAATTGGCATAATAAATTTTTCTTATACCACCTAGGAAGCAGGTTCGGTGGTGGATGAACCTCTGGTAGCTGTAGGAACAGCACAACATTAGGAAATATGTTACTCAATGACTTTCCAAGTGGGGTGAAGTCGCTTTCCCCATGGCGAGGTCACTTTTGCCGTTGTAACTGCCCTTGCTGAACTGACACAACATGACGCGTTTGTGACCATGCCGGTGGAACCCTGCACGGTTCTCCCATACCAGGTGCTTGCAACCACTCGAGGAGACTCGATATGGTCACGGCGAAGATGGTGAATCCAGACAAGAAGACTAGACTTGAAGACACCAAGGGAAGATAAGAAAAGATAAGAAAAGGAGTCACCACCAAGTCTTTTAAAGGAAAGACGAGGAAAACCAAACACACAAGAAAACCAAGAAACAAACGGGATGCAACAAACATGTGTGCTCCGTGCCTAATGGATATAATGCACAAAATGAATGCAGGTCAGAGAAAGGGTAAGGATTCTGGTTACGCATGGGGAAGGGGTTAGGCACCCCCATGTGCCCGAGAAAACTCGGTCTTCCTAGGTTTCCTACTTGTCAATGGTCTATTAAATGTGTGCTTGCTTATTCTGAATGCTCATACTAATGATGATTGAAAACATGCCAAATCAAAGAAAAGAAATAAAATAAAGGAAAAAAGTTAATCTGAGGGTCAAATGTAGGCATTGAGAATGCCGCTTTACTGTACGCCCTAGGGCGATGAGGAAAATCATGAAAGTCGAGAAATTCTCGGAAAGCGTCTCGCTAATTAGCAGAAATTTGGATAAATCCGAGAAAATCAAATTGGGAAAAATAATCCTCTTTTAAGGACCATGTCGGCTTTGTTAAGCCATTTACAGTACGCCCTCGGGCGATGGAAAACCAAATCAAGTCAAATGACATGAAAATAGGAAAGAATCCGAGAAACAGTGAGAAAACCAAGCTCGCAACGAGTCAGAAATGCGTGCGCAATGTAAGGAAGAAAAGGCAAGAAATTTGGCATGAAAAAGTGCAACGAAATGTGCAAAATGCATGTGTGAGTGTAAAAATAAGAATTTCAAGGTCCTTTATGCAAAAGATTGGATTAAAATGCATGAAAAGAAATTCTTAGGGTTTTTGTTAAACTTTCAAACCTGGAAAAACATTATTTTGAATACTCAGGGAGCATAATGCAATATTTTTAGTTAAAACTTTATTCAAACGATTTATGAAAAATGACTCAAGACCTAAATGTAAGAAAAGGATCTATTTGAAATAAAGAAAAGGACTTAAGTGTAACAGATCAAAAATTTTAGAAGCTTGTTAAAATAAAAAATGTTTTTAAATTTTTTAAAAGAAAACGACAACGACGATCGTCGGCGACGGAACTCCGCCATCGACGACCGCCGGAGAGGCAATCAGAGGCTTTCTTGTGGTCCGATAGGAGATCAGACCCCATGGAAAGCAAGAAGAAGAAGAGGGGAGAACATCCAACGAGTTGGATCGAGGTTCCAATGGTGGGAGTGGTCCTCCCACCTACCTCACTGTCGAGGCACTCCGGCGACGGCGTCGAGGAAGAAGGGAGACTGCTGGAGCTACAGCGCGGTGATCTGGAGGTCGCAGAGGCTTTAGGGCATCGAGAGGAACCATTTTCTTCTCCCAGAAGCGAGTATGGTGGATGATGACGTAGAGGGGAGCTTCGTCTTTTCCTCCAGCGAGCGAAGTCGCGGGCATGTTCCAGAGGTCATGGCGTGCATCTAAAGGCTCCGGAGTACTAGGGGCATGCCATGGAAACTTTCTGGAGGCTCGAAGTGGTGCGGAGTGGCTGGAGGCGTGTGTTCTTGTTCTGCCTCCGATCATCTTCTCCAGCGACGGTGGAACGTCACGATTCCAGCGATCCTCTGGTGGAGACCTCCGCGGCGATCGGAATGGGAATTAAAGGGGCAGAAAAGCAAGAGGTAGGCTAGGAGAGGTAGACCTAGGGTTCTAGGACTAGGGACAAGCCATGGATCAACACCTCCGCGACGAGGTCCAGGGAGCGATTCTGACCAGAGGAGGCCTCTAGCTTGATTGGAAACGATCCAGAAAGACTAAGGAAGTTCTAGGAAACTGAATTCGAAGCTAAATAAGGTTGGAGGAGGGCATACTAGGCTTGACGACGTGCGTCTCCTCCGCAGCTCGCCGAAGGTGGCCTGAATTCTCCACTTCTCACCTCTACGAGCCCCTCTTTCTTTCTGGAATTCTCCCTTGCTCTGGAATTCTCTATTTTTCTCTCGCGAAAAGACCTCCAAACCTCTACCTCTGCTGCTCCTTTTATAGGTGGAAAAACCTCTGGCGACCCACTGTAACAACCCAGTCACTCTCTAACAGACCTAACAGCCTAATTACCTAACTACCTCACTAACGAACTAACCACTCCCCTATCGAACTAACAGCCCCAACTACTGTCTTCAAGCTGTCTCATTGCTCACCGACAGAGATCAACAGCGGCTCCTATTCATCCAGCGACTTTGGTTCGTGGAGAGCTCAAGCTCGAGGAGTATGGTTGTTGGTCAGTGAGCATGGATGACTAGCTTAGTGGCTGGTTCATGTGGTGCTGGCTGGAATCAGTGAAGGAAAAAGATGGGTTTATAAGGTGAAGGAAAAAAAATGTAAATGGAGAGGAGGAGATGGGTTGTTGCGTTGGAAAAGAAGAAAATGGGCTGAATTGTTACATTGTGGGCCTTATGGGCCTTCATGGGCCTAATTAGGCTTGATGGACCTAAGTAGGCTTCCATGGGCCTAAATGGGCCTAAGTGGGCTTAATGGGCCTTAGGTGAATTGCTTGGGCTCAATGGAATAAAATGGGCCTTTATGGGCTTAAATGTGCCTTCATGGGTTTAAGTGGGCTTAATGGATTTTTTGTGGTTAAAAGCCCATCTACCACACTTTATCCTGTAAGCATGCAAAATTACAAAATTGAGGTGTCTACAGATGCCCCTCCCTGAGTGAGGTTGGAGGACGAGTGGAACAGAGACCAATGCTCAGGTTTGACAAAGACACCCCGCCCGAAGTCGTAAGAAAGAGTTAGTTACCGGCAACCAGCCACCAGTCGATGAATGCACCAGAGGTCCCGTCGCCATAGCCGAAGCCAAATACCAGAGAAAACAACACAGATTACCAAATAGTGATAAGTTGATGACCAATCATTTCCTAAAAGACATGACTAGCTCTCACACTTGTCGAGAAAAACACCGGACAAGACTCACAGTGCTTGCCGACCCAGAAGTGACTGGTCACGGAAGTTACCCGGGTAGTTCGGGCTACCAGACCACTGGAGGGATGGAACAAGGAGAGTGGGGAATCCATCGGGCATCACAGGGATTGCCTAGGTAGTTCGGGATACCTGCCCGAAAGAAAGAGGAATACAGTTTGCTTTGATTCCGTCCATTCGGAGCGGCACTCAAAACAAAACGAGGGGCACTAAGGTTCGTCTAGATGGACTGAACCAGGGATGGGAACAACTATACTACATCCTGTAGTGTAGACAAGAGAAAATGGGAGGCCTTGATTCCATCCTTCTGGATAGGAATTCGAAGGCGAAAGGGTTCCAAGGTTCGTCCGTCCGGCTCAAACAAGGGAAAGGAATATCTAGACTCCATCCGGTAGTCTAGAAGAAAGAATAGGAGATGCCATTAATCCGTCCGTTCGGATAAGAATTCGAAGGCGAAAGGGTTCCGAGGTTCATCCGTCCGGACCGAACCAGGGAAAGGAACATCTAGACTCCGTCCGGTAGTCTAGAAAAGAAAAGGAGATGCCTTGAATCCGTCCGTCCGGATAGGAATTCGAAGGCAAAAGGGTTCCGAGGTTTGTCCGTCCAGATCGAACCAGGGAAAGGAACATGTAGACTTTGTCTGGTAGTCTAGAAAAGAAAAGGAGATGCCTTAAATACGTCCGTCCGGATAGGAATTCGAAGACGAAAGGGTTCCCAGGTTCGTCCATCCAGATCGAACTAGGGAAAGGAACATCTAGACTCCGTCTGGTAGTCTAGAAGAAAGAAAAGGAGATGCCTTGAATCCGTCCGTTCGGATAGGAATTCAAAGGCGAAAGGGTTCCGAGGTTTGTCCATCCGGATCAAACCAGGGAAAGGAACATCTAGACTCCGTCCGGTAGTCTAGAAAAAAGTAAAGGAGATGCCTTGAATCCGTCCGTTCAGATAGGAATTCGAAGACGAAAGGGTTCTAAGGTTTGTTCGTCCGGATCGAACCAGGGACAGGAACATCTAGACTTCGTCCAGTAGTCTAGAAGAAAGAAAAGGAGATGCCTCGAATCCGTCCGTCCAGATAGGAATTCGAAGGCGAAAGGGTTCCAAGGTTCGTCCGTATGGATCGATCCAGGGAAAGGAACATATAGACTCCATCCGGTAGTCTAGAAAAGAAAACGAGTTGCCTTGAATCTGTCCGTCCGGATAGGAATTCGTAGGCGAAAGGGTTTTGAGGTTCGTCCGTCTGGATCGAACTAGGGACAGGAACATCTAGACTCCGTCCGGTAGTCTAGAAAAAGAAAAGGAGATGCTTGAATCCATCCGTCCGGATAGGAATTTGAAGGGGAAAGGTTTCCGAGGTTCGTCCGTCCGAATCAAACCAGGGAAAGGAACATCTAGACTCCATCTGGTAGTCTAGAAAAGAAAAGGAGATACCCTGAATCCGTCTGTCCGGATAGGAATTTGAAGGTGAAAGGGTTCTGAGGTTCGTCTGTCTGGATCGAACCAGGGAAAGGAACATCTAGACTCCGTCTAGTAGTCTAGAAAAGAAAAGGAGATGCCTTGAATCCGTCCGTCCGGATAGGAATTTGAAGGCGAAAAGGGTTCTGAGGTTCATCTTTCCGGATCGAACCAGGGAAAGGAACATCTAGACTCCGTCCAGTAGTCTAGAAAAAAAAAGGAGATGCCTTGAATCCGTCTGTCCAGATAGGAATTCGATGGCGAAAGGGGTGCCTTGATTCCGTCCGTTCGGATAGGACCTCAAAGGCGAGAGGGATGCCTTGATTCCGTCCGTTCGGATAGGACCGCAAAGGCGAGAGGGGTGTTCCACCCTATCTGGCACAGAAGCTGTGAAGACTTCATTCGTCCATGTCTGGGTAATAAAACGAGATACTCGACTATTATGTGAGTGGTCCCCAGTGCCAAGCCGATAGGTAGAAGAAAGTAGAATCCTGCACCAGTCATGCGCATGCTGTCGCGATGGCGATTTCTATTGCGCATCAGCCTTAATCAATCAAACAAAATGGCCAGAAATGTTCTGATGAATTTTATTATCAGAGTCAATTACATGTATTTCAATTTGCAAAGAACCAGTAACATGACATGAAAGCTAAGAATTTGTGTCATCTCTAGATATTTTGGAGCCCGAGGCTTTGGCAAAGAGCGCACAACTCAGGGCGGTGCTACAGATTGGCTAGGCCTCTTCGACTTTGACTTTGGCTTCATAATTTGCTGTGCAACTCTTCCCTTCTATGACTATAAGATCCCTCGATCGTACGGAACCACTGAGCAGATGAGATAGCTCCTTAGTCATAGTGTAAGAGCCCAGGGGGTATTCTTGGAACTGCACTAGCATTTTCCCTTAGACAAAAGAATCCTGCTGGTAACCGAACTGTCGCATCACACGTATTGGGTAGTATTCCACTCCATCAGTCAACCCTAGCAGGATGATAACCGAACTGTCGCATCACATGTCAAATGATTTTCTATTATGTCAAGCTTTCTAAACACTCGTACACCTACTGAACTGTGGTGAGCACCTACTGAACTGTGGTGAGCGTGTGTGCATGGCCACTTTGACAGTAGGATTCAAAGGTTGATCGTTGCGGGCGCAACACTTCTACACCAAGATGTGCAGCCAACCATACCTGTACAAGGGCTCCACAGCCAAAAACGTGTCAGCAGTGGCATAGTGATCGGTCGAGAGCCCCGTAAGTTTCTACCAAGATGACTGGGGCTAAATCTATTTGTCGGGCAACAACTGCCAAAGCGATCACAGCGATGTCAATGTTTACAACCATCCAGCCATGGATGAAAATCAATTCTCCCAGGAAGCGGACAACAAAGCCTTTCAATCAATGCTCGTCACTTAGGGAGGCGCGCATTCCGACCACTTTGTCAACGTAAGCTAACTTCAGCATGGGAGAAAGTCCGTTTGTACAAATGAGCTGACAACCACAATCATTGGTTGATAGGCCAGTTAGCTGACTCAAGACTGAAGAATACCCGTCGCGTCGTATAAAGACGATGGGTCCCAGGAACTATTGTAGACAACATATTTTGTGGACCTCTTCCAAGGTTGGAGTCAGTTTGATTCTCCCAAAGCGGAAAACATGATGAGATGATTTCCAGAATCAGGCTGCTGCACACAGAAAGTATCGAGAAACCTCCACCTTCGCGATATCTAGAAGCTTTGAAGAGATTCCCCAAATCCACAGCTTGTCGCGATCACTTTCAGTCAACTGCCTGATCCATGCTTGGAGCACTTCTAAGCAGTGTGTGGGCACCACCATCTTAGGGAAACCCATGATCTATAAGGCACTTCAGCTTTCTTGGCCCAAGACTCCTCCGAAAGGGCAAACGATCTCCTACAGTACATGCTCAAAACACTGTTTTAGAAACAGATCTCAATTTTGCTTCGTTCAACAGCACTTAGGAAGATCAAAGCAGACAGATAAAAGATACAACGCAATGATGTTGTAAGAGCAAGAGAGATTGGCCTAAAGCTGTAAACTATAGCTGGCTGGACAGAGAGTTGTTGGACAGACTAAATCTTGTGCACAACTTTGAGGGAAAACCCTGGTTTCAACTGGTTCTGACCAGGCACCCAAGTAATGAGATGTGACCATCAAACTTGGAAGATCAGGATTATCTGATGATTGCACCCCCTAGCAGATTACCAGGGCTCTCGACCAACAGAGCAGTTGACATGCCCCTGGTTGAGTGTTGGCTCAAAGCATATAACCATAGGATAGCTGTCATGCCCCTGGCTTGACATGGACAACTCTTGACCAAACAAAGCAGCTTACATTCCCTTGGTCGAGTAATGGCTCAGTGTGTCTAACCATAGGACTGCTGACATGCCCCTGGCCTGACGTAAATGGTCCTAACCGACGAGAGCAGCTTACATGCCCCTAGTTTAGGTGATGTCCTCTTGATTCTCTTGAACTGAAAGTCGTTGTCACATCATAGCCAAGAGAACCAAGCGATATTGCGACATTTTTAGGATGATATTTGCAAAAAGAAGATGCATGCATGCTAAATGATTTGTGGGATCTTATTAGTGCCCTCAGCATTGGGATGGTTACTGCCAAGTACAAGGGAATGGCAACTCCAGACCTCACTAGACTCTATCCAAGCCCCTAGTTTTTTTTTTTTGGTGGCTCTCTGGAAACAGGTCACTATGTCTTGGGCTCCGTTCCAAACCCCACTGGACCATACCCCTGCTTTTTTTATTTTATTCATTCTTTATTCTTTTCCCCTCATAGGCATGTGGGTTTACCCTATCCCTGACTTGGAGGTAATAGGTACCTGGTCTATGGTGGGGAGCTTTTGCTGTTTAAAGGGTTGGCTAGGCCCTTTTTGTAACATGTCTTCCAGGTATTTACTCTAACTCCTCTCCAAGATAAATTGGAGGGACAGAGCTACCCGCCATGCCTCTCTCTTTAGGGCCGACTTCTATCTGCGACTTCTGTCTTCTTATTCTTTTATGCCCTTTTTAGATATATATTTTTGTTTTATTTCTCACGCTCTCACTCTCACCCTTAACATTTTATCTCCATCTAGGAGGTGTAGGGTCCCTAAGAAGTTTGGATACTTCGCCCAATTCACAATGAAAGGAGGCTCCCTCACTCTCTAGGTTCCTGAATAGTATCTACCTGAGGAGGTGCTACACATTCCTTACATTGTCAAGCTTATTCTGCCTATCATCACTGGGCTAAGATCCATGCATGTGATGATGAAAACAAATGTCAGCCTATATATGCGTATACTGAATGAGGGTTAGTATGTGCTATGATGCAGAGCTACATGGATGTAAGAAGATCATGACCTCATGTATGCATGAAGGAAATTGTTAGTGTCGCAGAGTAAGGACACACTGTTTATGATCACTGATAGTACTTTTTCAGGTAGCATGAATTAACTGGCTCTGACTGTTCGATGCGGTCCATGTCGTCAAGGATGACAGCCCCTCTGGAGTAGACTTGTCTGACAACGAATGGTCCACACTAGTTGGGCCTGAACTTGCCACGACTATCATGGAGATGTATTTCTCTCAAGACCAGGTCCCCTGGCAAAAAGCTTCTTGGTCGGACCTTCTTCTGATAGGCTTTGACCATGCGCTTCTGATAGCACTGTGCATGATGCATAGCTTGCACTCGATGCTCATCTATCAGGTTCAATTGAATTAAGCGGTCCTCAATCCATTCCGCCTCCTCTAGCTCTGCTTCTTTCAAGACTCTGAGCGATTGTCTCTCCACTTCTATTGGCAGGACTGTCTCCATACCATACACTAGAGAATATGGAGTCGCTCCTGTTGAGGTCCTGATTGATGTTCTATAAGCCCACAGAGCATATGGGAGCTTGTCGTGCTAGTCCTTATGCGTCTCCGCCATCTTTTCAAGAATCTTAGTTAAATTCTTATTGGCGAATTCTACTGCACCGTTCATCTGAGGATGGTATGGGGAGGACTTGTGGTGCCTGATATGGAACTCCTGCAGGAAATCCTCAACCTTTTTGGCTGTGAAATTTGTCCCATTATCGAAAACGATGGAATACGGGACCCCGTACCAGGTGATGAAGTTGTTCTTGTTGAACTTCTCTATCACGGAGGTGGTCACTATCTTGTAAGAAGCTGCCTCCACCCATTTTGTAAAATAATCAATTGCCACTAAGATGTACTGATGTCCATTAGAAGCTGCTGGGTGGATAGCTTTGATGACGTCTATTCCCCATGTAGAGAAAGGCCAGGGTGACGACATGCTATGAAGTTGCTGTGGTGGCGCATGAATAAAATTTCCATGGACTTGACAATTATGACATCTTCGCACAAACTAGCAACAATCTGTCTCCATGGTTGACCAGAAATAACCCTGTAACATTATTTTCTTGGCCAATAATACCCCATTCATGTGAGGCTCGCATGTCCTAGCAAGCACTTGCAACATAATTGTATCGACCTCCTTTTTATCAAGACAGTGCAGAAGCATCTGATTGTAAGACCTCCTATATAAGTGGCCTGCTCCGAGCACATATTTTGAAGCCAGTTGGACCATGGTCTTTCTGTCAGTCGCCGATGCGTCTGGATGGTGATTCCCAGTTTCCAGGTAAGCTTTGATGTCATGATACCAAGGGAGCTCTATTGTGGAATCCACTTCTTCTATGCTCATGCAGTGTGCCGGTTGGTCTGTGCAGGCTACTGACACCTTTACTGTGTCATCCTCTGGTATGAACAACCAGGATGCAAGAGTGGCCAGTGCATCTGCGTAAGCATTCTTGGCCTTATTCATAAAGGAAAAGCGTATCTCCTCAAACTTGGTCATCAGCTTCAAGAGATGATTGTGGTATGGAACCAATTTCAGATCTTTGGTTCTCTAGTTGCCATTTACTTGAGAAATAACCAACATGGCGTCACCATGCACATGTAATTTCTGTGCACCATGCTCTAATGCTGCCTGCAAGCCGAGAATACATGCCTCGTACTCTGCCACATTATTGGTGCACACAAAGGTCAACTTTCGAGCAAGCGGGATCATCTGTCCATGCGGAGTTTCCAACACTACACCGATACCCATGCCTCTCCTGTTAACTGTGCCATCAAAGTAGAGCTGCCACTGACTTTTATCTCAAGGGACTACTGGCTCCTCTTCTTCCATGGCGAACAATATATCCTCATCAGGAAACTGAGTCTGTAGGGGTTGGTACTCTAGCAATGGTAAGTCTGTTAAGTGATCTGCCACTGCCTGTCCCTTCATCGACTTCTGAGTGACAAAGGTGATGTCAAATTGAGATAACAGCACTTGCCACTTGACACATCTACCCACCAGTGTTGGCTTCTGAAACAGGTATTTCATTAGATCATGTCGGCACAGTAGTAGAACTGGTTATGCCAACATATAGTGCCTTAAGCGTTGTGTGGCATAGACGAGGGACAAGCAAACTTTCTCGATTGTGGTGTATTTAACTTCGCAATCATTGAACTTTTTGCTCAAATAATAAATGGCCCTCTCCTTGTGACCTATTTCATCATGCTGACCCAGAACTGCGCCCATTGAATGCTGTGTCACTGACAAGTAGAGCAACAGCGGACGCCCTGGTGTCGGAGGAACTAAGACTGGAGGTCTTGCCAAGAGTTTCTTGATTTTTTTCAAATGCTTCTTGGCACTCCTCACTTCAGTGGATCTGTGCATTCTTCCTCAAGAGCTTGAAAATTGGCTCGCAAATTGGTGTCAATTGAGCAATGAATCGGCTGATATACTACAACCGCCCCAGCAACCCTCAGACTTCTTTCTCTGTCGTGGGGGGAGGCATCTCAATGATGGCTTTAGCCTTGCTTGGATCTACCTCGATTCCCCTTTGGCTAATGATGTACCCTAGCAGTTTGCCTAATGACACACCAAATACACACTTGTTGGTGTTCAATCGCATCTCAAACTTTCTCAAACGGTTAAAGAGCTTCCTCAAACAAGCAATGTGTTCTTCAGGCTCCTTCGACTTAGCAATCATATCATCCACGTAAGCCTCGATGTCTTGGTGCATGAGATTGTGGAATAAAGCTATCATTGCCCTCTGATATGTGGCCCCAACATTCTTGAGCCCAAAGGGCATAACTCTGTAGCAGAACACTCCCCATGGGGTAATAAAGGATGTTTTCTCCATATCCTCTTCTGCCATTCGGATTTAATTGTATCTGGAAAATCCATCCATGAATGACAACATTTTGTGTCCTGCAGTGTTGTCTATCAATACATCAATGTGTAGGAGTGGAAAATCATCCTTTGGGTTGGCTTCGTTTAAGTCTCTGTAATCAATACACATTCGGACCTGACCATCTTTCTTGGGTACCATAACCACATTCGCTAACCATTCCGAGTAAAGGACGACCTTCAGGAAGTTAACTTTATGCTACTTCATTATTTCCTCCTTCAATTTCAAGAGCCACTGTGGTTGCCATCTATGCAGTTTTTGCTTGACAGGCTTGAGATCAAGCTTAAGCAGTAGTGTATGTACCACTACCTCGACGTCCAGCCCAACCATGTCATTACAACTCTAAGCAAAGATATTCGCATATTGCCAGAGAAGCTCAATAAGTTCTGCTCTAGGCTATGCTGGGAGTCTGGCGCTTATCCGCACTTCTTTGACATCTTCATTGGTGCCAATATTCACAATCTCTGTCTCTTCTTCTACATGCAGGTTTGAGCCTTCGGGATCGTCATCGTAAGGCTGGAATTCCGATGCATCATGACTCTCCTCTTCCACCTCTGCATCTTCCTCTTCTCCATATGCAATGAGCTCAGGAAGGACTTCTTGCTGGCACAACAGGTCTGTGTCTTCAAAGGTGCACACTTTCTCAACATTCCGCCCATGATATTGCTTTAGAATGGTCACTGTGACCTTAGTTTTCTTATATGCACCCCCAATGATTTTTGGTTCTGCTATTTCCGAACCCGTGTCTGACTGTTTTACTTTTGGCAAACAAAAGCTTTTATTATCATGTTGTCTCTGTACAACATGTGCAACAGGTGGGCAGTTGTCCTTTGTCTGACTGATGTGAGTGCTACCGCCCGAGTTCCCTCCTGAACCTAGCTCAGGATCTTTTTTTTTTGGACCCCACAGCTCAAGTGGGGCCAAGTCTGATAGTACCACCTAGACCCGCCTCCCGGCTGATAGGAGATAAACTCCTTTGTCTAGCGTTTAAAGATACATTCTCCTCCAGGGTCATGATGGCAGACTGACCCTGTGCAACTGTCTGCTCCTCTGTGTCATCAATCATTACTGCCATTCCTTTCTTGCACCTAAGCTCATTTTGCACATCCTCGGCCAGTACTAATAATTGCTCTTGAAATAGAACTTCCAGATCGTTGAGCATGTTATCCACCTGAGCCACCACGACATCTCCTTCCTTTTCATCGGAAGCAAAATCTACATAATATGCGCTGGTTGTTCTCAACACCTCAGGCACTGATTCCGACTGCCTTGGCTGCAACCCCTTCAAAACTGACTGTCGCTTTGAAGTTGCTATTGCTGATTCTACCCTTGCTACATCCCAAACTACAACTGAATTGTTAAACAGACCCTCCACTGATTCCGGAGGCAGCAACGCTAGCACAGCTATCCCCGGGGACATGGATGATGTTGAACCCATTCCAAAGTCCATAACTTCCTCCTCCGAATAGTAATCCTCTACGCATACCCACTCGGGCCCACCAACCGGTTTGTCTGGCCCAGGCTCTGTAAGCATCAAACTCCGATTGGGATCCAACAATCCCGCACTGACAAAATTATTTAAATCTCGTAGAATAACGAGCTTTCAGAACTTACGATGCTTTACATATTTGTCTTGTGGCTTCTGCTCGTATCCCAGTCCTTCGAACTTGCGTCTTATCTCCATGGCAATTGGTTCTGTGATTCCTTGGCCATTCCGCCCGAGAGGTGCTCCCTTCTCGTATCCCCATCTCTGACATAGATTTTCTACCATCGAAAGAGGGTTGCCAAAAGCGGCCAAATGGCTGGCACGCTCGAGAATCAGAATAAATTGACCGGTTCAAAACGATCGACACGGTAGAGCACATCAGAAGGTTTGGACTCAAAATGGACAGTATGGAGCAAGACTGAAGAGACTGCCTCAACCTTCTCCTTTTCAAGATTTTCCGCCATCACGACGACAACGTCGTTGTTCCAATGGAACTTAATCATACGGTGAAGGGTCGAGGGGATAACCTGATGCTTATGGAGCCAAGGGTGCCCAAGCAGAAGATTGAAAGATGGTTCGAGGTCGACGACATAGAACTGGACCTCAAAACGAGCAAGACTAATGACTAAGGGAATGATCAAGATCCCTAAGGCATCATGGTGCGTGTTGTCGAAAGCCGTCATTCTTTTCACTACAGGTGTAATGTCCTCCGATTTAAAGCCGACTTGACTTACGGTTTGCAAGGGGCAGACGTTCAAACCAGTGCCATTGTCTACCAGAGTGAGAGGAATGCGAAAATTTTGGTATTACACCGTGATGAATAGGGGCTGGTTATGACTAGTCCCTACTGGAGGAAGCTTGGAACTAGAGAAAGAAATGACCTCTGGCGCGGCTATCATCTCTACCATGTTCTCCAAGGCCGTAGGTTGTATGGTTGAGGAAACATGGGCGGCTTGAATGACCTGATGAAATGCCTCTCTATGCTCGGCTGAAGTATGGATTAAATCCCAGATGGATATGTCTGCTTTGACCTTTTTCAACTGGGCAGTAATATCAGCTACCGGTGGGTCAACTTTGGGAGTGGGGTTAGCTCTTGTGACTGTCTCTTCAGGGATTGGATTGGGAATATGGGTTCTTGCTTGAGTGGATGAAGTCACAGGCTAACTGGTATTGTTAGTTGGAGCCGGGGCCTTGTATACCCTTCCCGATCATGTTACCTCAGCACACATTTCTGTGGTATAGCTATTAGGCATGTGGTGAGTATCCTATGTCAATTTGATGACCACAGGAGCATGGGCCCTTAATTCCACTAGGGCTGAAATTGGAAAAGTAAGTGTTGGCGCTTGGTAGGTCAGGTCAGGTCTCGGTTTGGCTAGTAGGCTAATTGTTGGTGTGGTGGACTGCATGGTGGGTTTGGTAGCCGTGCGCCTCGGTCAGGTAGTTAACTGGATCATATTGACAACCGAGTTGGAAGCTTCAATGAAGGATTGACTCAGCCGATAAGAGAGTGATTCTGAAACATCGTGGATGAGGAGGGAAGGATCAAAAGATTCAACCCCATTTGAAGAAAGGAAAAAGACTCCCGAGGTTCCTGGCGTATGCTCAGGCAAAGGCTGGTGGACTATGCTGCTAGATGTGGATGCAGATGAATGTTGTGTCTGTGCAGCGGGCCTGGACTTTGCCTCCTGTGTGTAAATACTGATGACCTTTCAGTTAATCAAGCTCTGAATTGCATTTCGGAGTGTATAGCAGTTATCCGTAGAATGCCCCGCGGTTCTATGGAAACTGTAGTATAAGTCTGCTTTACACCACGGTGGAAGTGGGTTTGGCGGTGGGTGGATTTCCGGAAGCTTCAGTAATGACGCTACCTTGGGAGGTATAACACTTAGTGGCTCAACCAAAGGAGTGTAGTCCCTCTCAGAGCGTGGCAGTCGTCTTGACCCTGGGTAGTGCCCATGCCTTACCGGTGCAGGCTGGTAGACCGATTCGGCAGTGGTAGTGATTTATGATGTGCGTGGTGCTCTAGATGCAGGAGAGTAAACAACCTGATTCTGAGCTGGCGAGCTCACCACATTGGCTGGCATAACAGGAGCCCCTACGTATGCCACAACATTCTTAGCAGAGTCTTTCTTCTGCCCGTAGCTAGTGCTGGATCCATTGTTACCACTATTGCTGTTACCAGATCCGCCGGTAGCTATGGTCTGCTTTGCGAATGCTGCTAACACTGGGAAGTTTCCGCTATTTAGCGAGCTCTCTACACGGGTGCCAGCTCTAATCAAGGATGCAAAGGTGGTAATAGGTTGGATGCTAAGTAGAGCTCCAATGGCTGGCTGCGCCCCTCGAATTATTATTTCGATAGACTCTTCGTCAGAAGATCTATCACGCACTTGTGATGCGAGGGATCGCCAGTGCCCAGCGTACTCCCCGAACGGCTCGTGGGGCTTCTACTTTGTGGCGACCAGGTCCTCATGCTTTGGGGCCATGTCGAGGTTAAAAGAGTACTTCTCTAGAAAAACTTGGCTTAGATCATTCCAGATCCTTATGGTGGACATATTCAGTGATGTGAACCATTTTAGAGCTGGACCTGTAAGACTTTTCTGGAAGAGGCGAATGAGAAGTCTCTCGTCAGCCTGTAGTTGAGCAAGATTGCCACAATACGCCCAAAGATGTGAAATTGGGTAGCATTTCCCATTATATTTCTCAAATTCCGGGATGTGGAAGTTCGGAAAGAGTACCGCCTATGGGAAATAGCAGAGGTCCCGGAAGGAGAAAGACTGGCAGTCCCCGCCCTGCACTTGATTTAGAGCTTTCTCCAGGTCATTCATCCTAGTGAAAAGTGCATTGGGAGTTGCTACTGACATTGAGTATGCAGCCGAGGCGGGTCTCGCGTACACTATGTCTATAGAACCCGTGTGCTCCTTCAGATCTATCATCTCGCCACCCGGTGCCGTGGCGTGATGACTAGCGTACCCATGCATGTGCACTACTTGTGGTGGTGTGCATGCTGAAGCTTGTACCTGATGCAAGGGTATAGAAATGTTATGCTGTGTGGGGCGTGTTGTTGTGTGGGAGAGCAACAGCTACTGAACCGGGGCAGTCGTGTTCGTAGGCCGGTGAACTCCCGCCAACCCAAAAGGCTGATCACCAGTGGAGGGAGGAATATATTGTGCATGCTATGGAAGTGATGCTAGAGGCAGAGTAGCAACGCCAGTCGTTGGGACAGCGAGAAGCTGTAGCGACGACTGCAGTGGTGGTGTGACTGATGTAACGTGAAGTGCCTGAGCAGGCGGAGCAGGATCCTCAGGAATGGGACAGACAGGCACAGTCAGAGTGGGATCCAAAGAGAAGGCCATGTTTTGCAACTTCTGCGCCAAGGCCAAAAGTTGCTGAGATTGTACGGTAATAGAACCATCGGTAGCAGTACCGAGGGTTGGAAGAGCAAGCGACAAGGATGTCATAGGGGGCAGGATGTTCAAAGATGTTGTGGATTGAATTCCTACTCATGAGGCAATCATAGCAAGCTGAGTGTCAAGTGAAAGAGGGTCAATTGAAGGACAGGACATGACCAGATCAAATGTCTTAGTGGTAGTCATAGTAACTGCCTCAGCTGTGGGCTTCAGACCAACAAGGGTCTGCCAGTGTCCCAAAACTAGAGGACAAGGAACTCCAGGTGCCCAAAAGTGGCTATCATGGAGTGCAGGTGGAATGACAGATGACATAGTAAAAGAAGGAGGAGGGGTAGAAACAGGAATCCCTTCCAAGGCAGCTGGTGTAACAGTCTCAGAAGCTTGTTGGGTCATAGAGGACCGTGAACGGGTAAAGATGGGGCTGCGATTGCAAGTGAAAGGACGACGCCTACGACGAACTATCGTCAGAAGTGACGAATAGCTCGAGGAAAGACAGTCGAGAACAACGCCTCAAGATTGAGGTTACAGAAAGAAACTCCCAGGCTCAGACCTAGGAACTCGCACATAGAACTCTATACCTAGCAAAGGAAAAGAACCTAATGTGTTAGTGAAGAAATGAAGACAAGACAACAAAAGAAGCAAGTTAGCTATGCAATTGTTTGTTAAGGTGGCATGAATGGCATACATGCACATGAATGCTACTAACATGCTCTCTCTCACCATGCAAGTCCCACATGGATCGGACCATATGAGACGCACTCATGGGTTTGGGTTTCGACTCTTGTGATAAAAGTAGGCTCCCATTCTAAATCCTGGACGAAGCGTAGGTAGTGAACGGGTGGTGCGTTGGTGGCCTCGTCTCCTACAGTAGCATGGAGCTGTACCCTCTACTAGCACCGACACGACCCTAGACAAGAGGAGACAAACTAGCAACATATCCTACGCCAAAGCTATAGAACGGGCTACTAGAATTGTCCTTCGTAAACTGTGGATGACCGAGAAAAGAAGATGCATGCCCTATATGATCAATCATGCGATATGCTTTAGTGTCTTTTACTTGCATTTTATTAAACCATAGGGATTTGTGAGCATTTGTCTCTAGTTATGCCATATTATTTGTTCATCTGAGTTTGTGTGTTTTATTTTAACCAGATAGGGAGGCAAACATGTCTCTACTCTCCTAATCATGGAAAATTCGAATAAAAGGAAAAAAACACACAAGCATGGCATCCAAACAAGTCACACAAAAGGCATGAACATGGCATGTGTTGGTGTAGTGCTCTTAAGTAGGTGTATAAAAGCAAGTATCAACAAACAAAGCATGAATTAAGTCATGTGCATGTGTGGTGGCATAGCAATAGTGTAAAAAAGGCAAAAAGGCATGTTCAGTCTAATATTTACAAGTTAATAGAATAAGCAAGCAAGCACAATGTATACAGGCCAAAGACAAGTAAGGAAACCAGAACGAAAGCAAGAATCTGGTTATCCCCAGCGGAGTCGCTAGTTCCTGTGACCATGCCGGTGGAACCCTGCACAGCTCTCCCCTACCGGGTGCATGGAAGCACTCGAGGAGACCCGATATGGTCACAACGAAGATGGTGAATCCGGACAAGAAGACTAGACTCAGAGATACCAAGGGAAGATAAGAAAGGATAAGGAAAGGAGTCGCCACCTAGTCTTTTAATGGAAAGACGAGGAAAACCAAACACACAAGAAAACCAAGAAGCAAACGGGATGAAAAAAACATATGTGCTCCGTGCCTAATGGATATAATGCAGAAAATGAATGCGGGCTCGAGAAAGGGTAAGGATTCTGGTTACGCATGGGGAAGGGGTTAGGCACCCCTATGCGTCCGAGAAAACTCGGTCTTCCTAGGTTTCCTACTTGTCAATGGTCTATTAAATGTGTGCTTGCTTATTCTGAATGCTCATGCTAATGATGACTGAAAACATGCCAAATCAAAGAAAAGAAATAAAATAAAGGGAAAAAGTTAATCTGAGGGTCAAATGTAGGCATTGAGAATGCCGTTTTACTGTACGTCCTTGGGCGATGAGGAAAATCATGAAAGTCGAGAAATTTTCGGAAAGCATCTCTCAAATCAACAGAAATTTGGATAAATCCGAGAAAATCAAATTGGGAAAAATAATCCTCTTTTCAAGACCATGTCGGCTTTGTTAAGCCTTTTACTATACGCCCTCGGGCGATGGAAAACCAAATCAAGTCAAATGACATGAAAATCGGAAAGAATCAGGGAAACAACAAGAAAACCAAGCTCGCAACGAGTCAAAAATGCATGCGCAATGTAAAGAAGAAAAGGCAAGAAAACTAGCATCAAAAAGTACAACGAAATGTGCAAAATGCATGTGTGAGTGTAAAAATAAGAATGCTAGGGTCCTTTGTGCAAAAAACCCTAATCCTGAGTAAAACTAAAATTCTGAAGCCCAAACCATCAAAAACACATTCTATACAATTACAAAAAAATCTGAGGTTAAATGTGCAAATATGTGCATTTCTAGCCAAATTGATGTTTCCTAAGGGTTAGAATGTAATTCTGCCACTAAAACATGCATCTAAAGCAATTCAGTGGATATTCAGGATAAAATATGCAAGAAAATGGATTCAAGAAAGTCTTAGAAAGGTTCAGGGGCAAAACAATAAATTTACCCAAGAAAACAGGCACTCAATGTAAATTCTTTAAAGTGTAGGGGCTAAAATGCAATTTAACCAGAAAAACAATGTATTCAGAAGATTTTAGAGAAGTTCAAGGGCTAAAATGCAAATTAACCAAAGAAAATATGCATTCTAGAGAGTTTTAGTAAAGTTCAAGGGTTAAAATGCAATTTACCCAAAGAAATATGCATTTTGTGTTATTTTAATGATGCTTAGGGGTTTAAATGCAATTTTGGCAGAAAAATGTGCATCCTGAAAGCTTTCAGAATAGTTCAGGGTCCTTTATGCAAAAGATTGGATTAAAATGCATGAAAAGAAATTCTTATGGTTTTTGTTAAACTTTCAAACCTGGAAAAACATTATTTTGAATACTTAGGGGTCATAATGCAATATTTTCAGTTAAAACTTTATTCAAACGATTTATGAAAAATGATTCAGGACCTAAATGTAAGAAAAGGATCTATTTGCAATAAAGAAAGGGACTTAAGTGTAACAGATCAGAAATTTCAGAAGTTTATTAAAATAAAAAATGTTTTTTAATTTTTTAAAAGAAAATGACAACGACGGTCGTCGACGACGAAGCTCCGTCGTCGACAACTGCCAGAGAGGCAATTAGAGGCTTTCTCGTGGTCTGATTTGAGATCAGACTCCATGGGAAGCAAGAAGAAGAAGAGGGGAGAAGATCCAACGGCTTGGATCGAGGTGCCAACGGTGGGAGTGGACCTCCCACCTACCTCGCCATCGAGGCACTTCGGCGACGGCGTCAGGGAAGAATGGAGACAGCTGGAGCTACGGCGCGGTGATCCGGAGGTCACGGAGGCTTCGGGGCATCGAGAGGAACCCTTTTCTTCTCCCAGAAGAGAGTATGGTGGATGATGACATGGAGGGGAGCTCCGCCTGCCGTCGACGTCTTTTCCTCCGGCGAGCGAGGTTGTGGGCGTGTTCCAGAGGTCATGGCCTGGATTCGAAGGCTCCAAAGTACTAGGGGCATGCCATGGAAGCTTTCTGGAGGCTCGGAGCAGCGCGGAGTGGCTGGAGGCGTGCGTTCTTGTTCTGGCTCCGATCATCTTCTCCGGCAACGGCGGAACGTCGCAATTCCAGCGATCCTCTAGTGGAGACCTCCGCGGTGATCAGAATGGGAATTGGAGGGGCGGAAAAGCAAGAGGTAGGCTAGGAGAGGTAGACCTAGGGTTCTAGAACCAGGGACAAGCACTAGATCAACACCTCCACCTATATCACTGGAAAACGGCGACGGCAAGGTCCGGGGAGCGATTCTGACCAGAGGAGGCCTCTGGCTTGATTGGAAACGATCCAGAAAGACTAAGGAAGTTCTAGGAAACTAAATTCGAAGCTAAATGAGGTTGGAGGAGGGCGTACCTAGCCTGATGACGCGCGTCTCCTCCGTAGCTTGCCGGAAGTGGACTGAATTCTCCACTTCTCACCTCAGCCAACCCCTCACTCTTTCTGGAATTCTCCCTCGCTCTAGAATTTTCTGCTTTTCTCTCGCGAAAAGACCTCCAAACCTCTACCTCTGCTACTCCTTTTATAGGTGGAAAAACTTCTGGTGACCCACTATAACAACCCACTCACTCTCTAACAGACCTAACAACCTAACTACCTTACTACCTCACTAACGAACTACCCACTCCCCTATCGGACTAACAACCCCAACTGCTGTCTCCTTGCTGGCTGACAAGGATCAACGGCGGCTCCTGTTCATCTAGCAGCTCTGGTTCATGGAGAGCTCAAGCTCGAAGAGTACGGCTGCTGGTCAGTGAGCATGGATGAGTGGCTCAGTGGCTGGTTCATGTGGTGTTGGCTGGAATCAGTGAAGGAAAAATATGGGTTTATAATGTGAAGGAAAAAAATGTAAATGGAGAGGAGGAGATGGGTTGTTGGGTTGGAAAAGATGAAAATGGGCTAAATTGTTGCATTGTGAGCCTTATGGGCCTTCACGGGCCTAATTAGGCTTGATGGACCTAAGTAGGCTTCCATGGGCCTAATTGGGCTTAATGTGCCTCAAGTGAATTGCTTGGGCTCAATGGAATTAAATGGGCCTTCATGGGCTTTGGTGGGCCTTCATAGGCTTAAATGGGCCTTCATGGGCTTAAGTGGGCTTAATGGATTTATTTGTGGTTAAAAGCCCATCTACCACACTTTATCCTGCAAGCCTGCAAAATTGCAAAATTGGGGTGTCTACAGCGTCAACTCAACAATGGTGTGTGGGTGCGTAATGCATGCAAAACTAGATGCCAGTGAGGGTATAAACATAGATGTAGGTGCTGCATCTTGCGTGCCAACAACAAAAGTCCCACTGTCGATCAAAGTCTGAATGACATCCCGTAGAGTGTGGCAATTATCAGTCGAGTGCCTCGGGGCTCGATGATAATCGCATTATACGTTTGCGTCGTACCACCGAGGAATTGGAGTTGGTGGGGGATGCAGATCTGGGAGTCTCAGAAGCGACACCACTTGAGGAAAAACAGTGCTCAGCGACTCACCTAGTGGAGTGTAGTCACTTTCAACACAACGGCCTCGTTTTTCCTTAGGCTGCTATCCTAGCCGAGCCAGTGCGACAAGATACATTGGCTTGACAGTGGAAAGTGTGCACTTAGTGTGAAATGATGACCTACGTACTGGGACCCGATCTTGATGCTGAGGTGGGTTGTGAGTATGCTATGCTATGTGTGGGGTTGAGCGTGAGAGCAACAGCTGTGGCATCGATATGGCTCTAGGTGACGGACTCGAGAAATGCTGTATTCTCACACGACTAATGGGTTGATCCTTAAGTGACTGTGATGCATGCTGTGACAAGTGTAGTTGTGGTGTAGGAGGTAGAGAAAACGCCCTCATTGCCGGAGCAGTGTGAAGCTAGGGCAATGATATGGGTGATGGTGTAGTGGGGTGAGCCTGCAATGCTATAGTGGTCTTCACTGGAATTTCAGAGTATGAAAAAGGACACTTAATAGGATCAAAAGAATGAACCATGTGCTAAAACCTCCAGGCCACGGTTCTCAAGCTCCGAGCCTGCATGGCTGGAGACCCATCAAAGGATAGGTCAGAAGGCAAGAGTGGAACAGGAGTGGTCCCTAAAATAGATGCAACCACAGCTGGTTGAACTCCTGAAACAGGAGGGCCCGAGAAGTGGGATGCAGCTGGCAGAACTTTCAAGACCCACGTGGTAGTTACCACAATCGACTCAGTGAGAGGCCCTAGATTGGCTTGTGTCTGCCGTTGTCCCAGGAAAGGAGGTAGGGATCCTCCATGATTTCCAAACCAGGACGCATGGTGGGAAGCAGAAGCACCCAAAGTGAGAGAAGGAGGATCTGAATGCGGGACCCCCTTCAAAACAATAACCATGGGCTTGTGGGTCTGCAAGACCATGGCTAGCCGCAAGTGAAATGAATGGAGCTGTGGCAAAAGACAAACGCACGAGCTCTAAGACGAACTACTGTCAAAAGTAACCAATAGCGCGGGAAAAGGCAAGAGAAAACAACCACGGGAGGCCGCCCGCAACAGCGACACCCGAGTTCCTAGCTGAGGATCTCACAACAAGCTACCTGAGAAAAACAAGCAAGAGAAATAGGCATTAGAACCTAAACAACGACGCAAAGACAAATGCAAGTTATTAAAGTGGTATGAATGACACATAATGCAGATGAATGTCCTAAAGTGCACTCTTTCACCATGCATGTCCCACATGGGGTTGACCACACCAGACGCACTCATGGGTTTTGGTTTTGACTCTGGTTAGAAAAGTAAGGTTCTCATTCTAAATCCTAGCCAAAGCGTAGACTGTGAACGAGTAGTGCGTTTGTGGCCTTCACTCTTGCTGTAGCAAAGAGTTGTACCCTCTACTAACACCAACACGATCCCAAACAAGGGGGGACAAACTAGCAACATGCCCTACGCCAACGCTATAGAACGGGCTACCAGAGTTATCCTTCGCAAACTGTAGGTGGACTTAGAGGAGAAGATGCATGCTTTCTAAAATGACCATTCATGCACATATGCTTGGTGTCTTTTAGTTACATTTTATTAAACTAGGGGGACTATGAGCATTTGTCTCTAGTTAAGCCTTATTATTGGTTTGTCTGTTTTATTTTAACCAGGAAGGGAGGCAAACATGTCTCTACTCTCCTAATCATAGCAAAATCCAAAATGGGTAGAAAACACACAATCATGGCATCCAAACACTAAGGCATGAGCATGGCATGTGCTAGTATAGTGCTCATAGGTAAGTGAAGAAAAGCAAGCATCAAAAGGCATGAATTAAGTCATGTGCATGTGCTGTGGCAAAGCAATCGTGTAAAAAGCATGCACAGTTAAATATATGCAAACAAATAGAAGAAGCAAACAAACACAAAGTGTACAGATCAAAGACAAGTAAGCAAGAAAACCAAAGCGAAAGCCAGAATCTGGTTATCCCCAGTGGAGTCGCCAGTTCCTGTGACCATGCCGATGGAACCCTACACGACTCCACAGTGCGTGGAAACACACGAGGAGTCCCGATATGGTCACGATGAAGATGGTGAATCCGAAGAAGGAGACTAGACTCGGAAACACCAAAGAAAGATAAGAAAAAGGATAAGGAAAAGGAGTCGCCACCTAATCTTTTAATGGAAAGATGGGGAAAACCAAACATAAAGGAAAAACCAAAAGAAATCAATGCGAAGGAAACACATGTATGCTCCATGCCTAATGGATGTAGTGCATAAATCGATACAGGCCATTGAAAGGGTAAGGATTCTTGTTACGCATGGGAAAGGTGTTAGGCACCCCAATGCGCTCGAAGAAATCGGTCTATCTAGGTTTCCTACTTGCTAATGATCTAGTGTGTGTGTGTGTCTACCCTGAGTGCACATGTCTAAGATGAATGCGAAAATATGCTGAATCAAAGAGAAGAAATGAATAAAAGAGAAATAATAGGGAAATAATCTAAGGGACAATGTAGACATTGAAAATGCCACTTTACTGTATGCCCTTGGGCGATGAGGGAAATCGTGAAAATCAAAAATATTTCGAAAGCATCATGCAAAATAGCAGAAACTTAAGAAATCCGAGAAAATCAAATGAGAGAAAATAATCCTCATTGGGGTCCATATCGTCATTGTCAAGCCTGTTAATGTACTCCCTCGGGCAATGAGAATCCAAATCAAATCAAAATGATGAAAATCGGAAGAAATCCGAAAAATAATGCAAAAATTAAGTTTGAAATGTGTGCATGACGCAAGAAAATAAACATGAGAATATATGCATGTAAAAGGGTAACAAAATGTACAAATGGATGGATGGGTGAAATATGTAAGTTTCCAAGGGCCTCTATGCAAAAAATACATGTTCCTGGGTAAAGACTGAGGTTTCAGGGTTAAATCAGCAAAAATGTTAAAGAAAACACCTTTTTTGCAATTTTAAAGAAGTTGGGGGTTAAATGTGCAAAATTGTGCATTTTTGGTAAAATCAAGATTCCTAAGGTCCAATCTGTAATTTTGCCAACGAAACATGTGTTCAGTGTAATTTTGAAGAAATACAGGGTTAAGTGTGCAAAATAGTGGACTCATGAATGAAAATATGAATTTCCATGGACTGATCTGCGAATATGCCATAAAAACATGCATTCAGTGTAAATTTAGTGAAGTTCAGGGTTTAAAATGAAATTTTGTGCACATTTTGAGTAAAAACTTGAATTTCCAGGGTTAGGTTTGCAATTGTGCTAGAAAATCATTCATTCAGAACAATTTTAATAAAGTTCAGGATTTTATGTGCAAATTATGGACTTAAAGTGAATGGAAACTAAATCAGAGGATTTTATGTCAAAGTTTAAAACCTAAGAATTAGTAAAAGAAATCACAAGGGCCACACTGCAAATTTACCAAAACAAAACATTATTAAAATGATTAAAAACTAATGCAAGGACTGATATGTAAAATAAAAGGATCTAAATGGAAACAAAAGGAAAGAAATGAAGCTTTCTTAAAAGAAACTTTAAAAAAATGATCGACGACCGCCGGCAAGCGACGTCGCCGTCGACAAACATCTGGGAAGCCATCCAAGGCTTCCCTGATGCCAGATTTGACATCCAAACAACCTATGAGCAAGAGGGAAGAGAGGCAAAAGGATCCATCGGCTCCGATTGGGTGCTGAATGGCCCAGTTCCCTCCCCGACCTCACTCGTCGGCGTCATGACTCCAACGATGGGCCCAGAGACGAAGGAGCTACTAGAGGTAGTGGCACGGCATTTCGAAGCTTCTAGAGGGTCGACGACGTGCGGAGGACTATTTTCCTTCATCAAGAAGTAAGAAAGGTTGCATGAGCTCCTTCCTCGATCAAACCCATCATCGTCTCTGGCGACGGTGATTGCAGAGGAGGAGTGAGGGTCGAATTGGGGCATTGAAGTTTCCATAGTCCAAGCGGAGAGGAGAGGAAGGTGCTTCGATGCTTTGGAGTGAGCTACACCTTGTGAGACGTGTAGAGGAAATCTACTATGTATCTTCTTCTTCTCCGACAACGAGGACGACAGCTGACGAGCTTCTTCTGGAGGCCTTCTGAGTGGGTGTCGTGGTGTCTAGAGAGGTGGAGAAGCAAGAGGGAGGGAATCCTAGCCAATCTCTAACCTCAAGGACACGAAACACGCACTGGATTCATGCCCCCACCCCACTTGTCGAAAAAAATGGGTCCGATGACCCATAGAACCCGAATTTCTGGCCAGGGAGCTCGATTCTCCTTTGGAATGAGTCCAGGGAGGCTGAGGAGGACCTAGGAAACAAAATGCAACCAAGTTTAACTAGATCAGTGGCTTACTTGAGCTGACAATGAGTGTGAGCTGCCTGTGGTCGCTGGAGCTCGCCGGAGATAGTGGCCAAAGCTGGCCTAAATTCTGAATTGCTCCCTCTCCGAGTCTCCTCAATGATCTGAACCTCCCTAGGCTGCTTTGGCTGCACTGGTTTGAGTCATTTCTCTTGGTTTCTCTCCTCACAAGTTTTTTTCTTCTTTTTTCAAGCTTTTTCCCCCATTTTTCTCCCTCCCTTTTTAAGTTGCAAATGGGGTATTTATAAAGCTATATGGTTGGGTAGTTAGAGAAGTGGTCAGGGTTGTTAGGGAAGTTTATTAGAGTTGTTAGATTAAGTGGGAAGTTGTTAGAGTTGTTAGATTGAGTGGGAAGTTGTTAGATTAAGTGGTTAAGGTTGTTAGAGTTGTTAGATTGAGTGGGAAGTTGTTAGAGTTTGTTTATATTAAGTGGGAAGTTGTTAGAGTTGTTAGATTAAGTGGTTAAGGTTGTTACAGGTTGTTAGGATAGAGTGGGAAATGGTTAGGGTTTGTTTAGGTTTAGGGCTTAGGATTAGGATTTAGGATTAGGGTTTATGCTAGGTTTAGGGTTTTGGATTAGGATTTAGGCTAGGCTTAAGGTCTTGGATTAAGGTTTAGGCTAGGCTTAGGGTTTTGGATTAAAGTTTTGAATTAGGATTTATTAAGATTTTGGATTAGGGTTTATTTGAATTAGGGTTTGTTAATATTTAGATGGGTTTGATTTGGTTTGAGACATAACTAGGATTTAGGATATGGTTTAGTGTATTAAATGTTCTGTAGTGGTTTTTAGATTAAAACTGAGGCTTAGGTTTGTTTCTTTTGTAGATGATATCAGGGTAAGATGTCAAGTTGGCTTTGGGGAAAAGTGATTGAGAGCCCAACAACCGAAATCCCACTCCAGAAGAGTCTACTTGCAATCCTACAAAATTGGGGTGTCTACAATGGATTACCAAATTATTTTGGTATACCATTTTTCTGTCAAATTAGTTTCTCTGGCCGAAATTCGGTTGGTTGAATCTCCTCAGTCTACCATTTCTGGCTAAGAGTATTGACCATTGTGCCCCAATTCGGTCGACCGAATTCATTCCGTCTACAGAATCAAGAACTTTCGGTCGACGAGTCTGATTTTTGGTCTGCCGTTTTGGGTGTCTGCACCTATTTCGGTCGACTGATTCTTGTCGATCTTTCGATCCAGGTGATT
The DNA here is from genome assembly GCA_024699735.1 of Posidonia australis. Taxonomy (NCBI): domain Eukaryota; kingdom Viridiplantae; phylum Streptophyta; class Magnoliopsida; order Alismatales; family Posidoniaceae; genus Posidonia; species Posidonia australis. The sequence continues at coordinate 5,851 of JAMKQA010008380.1, read as the reverse complement.
TCGATATACTGAGTCCATTTCGGTATGCTGAATCAGGACCCAATTGTTTTATAAAATGTGATTACCATGAATTTCTCGGATTGGTTTGTTATTCCCATTTGAGATGGGATTGTGGACCATCAAAGGTGGTCCCATTGGACACTTGATGTGCCTTTTTGCCATGGTTTTGAAAGAGTTTCCAAAGATATTAAATAGTGTGACCATGCTGGTGGAACCCTGCACGGCTCTCCACTACCGGGTGCGTGGAAACACACAAGGAGACCCGATATGGTCACGGCGAAGATGGTGAATCCAGACAAGAAGACTAAACTCAAAGACACCAAGGGAAGATAAGAAAGGATAAGGAAAGGAGTCGCCACCTAGTCTTCTAATGGAAAGACGAGGAAAACTGAACACATAAGAAAACCAAGAGGCAAACAAGATGCAGAAAACATGTGTGCTCCGTGCCTAATGGATAAATGAATGCGGCCAGAGAAAGAGTAAGGATTCTGGTTACGCATGGGGAAGGGGTTAGGCAACCCCATGCGCCTGAGAAAATTTGGTCCTCCTAGGTTTCCTACTTGCTAATGGTCTAATGGGTGTGTGCTTCCTTATTCTAAATGCTCATGCTAGTGATGACTGGAAAACATGCCAAATCAAAGAAAAGAAATAAAATAAGGGGAAAAAGTTAATCCAAGGGTCGAATGTAGGCATTGAGAATGCCGCTTTACTGTACGTCCTTGGGTGATAAGGAAAATCGTGAAAGTCGAGAAATTCTCGGAAAGTGTCTCGCAAATCAGTAGAAATTTGGATAAATCCAAGAAAATCAAATTGAGGAAAATAATCCTCTTTTCGGAACCAGGTCAACTTTATTAAGCCTTTCACTGTACGCCCTCACGCGATGGAAAGCCAAATCAAATCTAAAGATGCGAAAATTGGAAAGAATCCGAGGGACGATAAGAAAACCAAGCTCAAAGCGAGTCAAAAATGCGTGCGCAATGTAAAGAAGAAAAGGCAAGACAATTGCATGAAAAAGTGCGACAAAATGTGCAAAATGCATGTGTGAGCGTAAAAATAAGAATTCCAGGGGCCTTTGTGCAAAAAACCCAAATTCGGAATAAAAACTGAAATACTGAAGCCAAATCATCAAAAATACATAGGAAAACACATTCTATGCAATTATGGAGAAATCAATGGTCAAATGTGCAAATATGTGCATTTCCAATCAAATTAAAGGTTCCTAGGGGTTACAATGCAATTCTGCCACTAAAACATGCATTTAAAGCGATTTAGTGGAAATTCAGGGTAAAATATGTAAGAAAAAGGATTCAGGAAAGTTTCAGTAAGTTTCAGGGGCAAAATAGTAAATTTACCCTAGAAAACAGGCATTCAGTGTGAAATCTGTAAAGTGTGGGTCTAAAATGCAATTTACCCAGAGAATTAATGCATTTAGAAGAGTTTCTGTGAAGTTCAAGGGTTTTAATGCAAATCAACCAGCAAAATATGCATTCAGAATGATTTTCAATAAAGTTCAGGGGCTAAAATGCAATTTAACCAAAGAAATATGCAGTCTGAGGAGTTTTAGTAAATTTCAAGGGTTTAAATGCAATGCAACTAGCAAAATATGCATTCAGAAAGGTTTCAGAAAAGTTTAGGGTCCTTTATGCAAAAATATTGGATTAAAATGCATTAAAAAAAAACTCTAAGGGTTTTTATTAAACTTTTAAAACTAGAGAACATTATTTTGAATACTCAGGGGGCATAATGCAATATTCTCAGTTAAAACTTTATTCAAACAATTTATGAAAAATGATTCAGGACCTCAATGTAAGAAAAGGATCTATTTGCAATAAAGAAAAGGAGCTAAGTGTAAAAGATCAGAAATTTCAGAAGTTTATTAAAATAAAAATGTTTTTAAAAGAAAATGACAACGGCGGCCGTCGACGACAGAGCTCCGCCGTCGACGACTGCCGGAGAGGCAATCAGAGGCTTTCCCGTGGTCTGATCTGAGATCAGACCCCATGGGAAGCAAGAAGAAGAAGAGGGGAGAAGATCCAACGAATTGGATGAAGGATCGGACGGTTGGTTCCTTCCCCCCGCCTCCCTCGTCGTCGTTGCTGTTCTGGCGGCATGCTGGAGAAGACTGGGGCTACTGGAGGTAGTGGCGTGATGGTCTGGGACCTCCGGAGGGTTGAGGAGGAGAAGTGGAAGACGTCCGAGGGCATGGATGCGAGGAGGGACGCGTAAATGCTTCTCTCGATCAATCTTGCCGTCGACGTTGCAAACTCCGACGAGCTTGGCTGAGGAGGCTGCCCTGGGCTCGAAATGGAACGCTGGCTACTCCGAAGCGTTGAGGAAACACTGAGGATCGTTCCTCAGGGGCCAAGGAGGCATTGCGATGCGCCAGGCTTGCAGTTGCGTTTCACTGTGCATCATCTTCCCTGGCGAAGGTGATAGAGTGGCGTCGACGGCGTATGGCTCCTAGAGGTTGAACGGTGGCTCGAAACGGCATTCTAGGGGTCGGAGAAGCAGGAGGGAGACCAGGGGAGGAAGAATGGATGCTCTAGGGCCAAAGTCGTGCCCTAGACCTGCCCCCCACCTAGGTCACTAGAAAACGACTCCAGTGAGGCCTGGTGGTTGATTCCTACCAAAGGAGACTCTAGATTTGTTGGAATCGACTCCAAGGAACACAAGAAGTCATAGGAAACTAAAATTGAAGCTAAAAATGGCTGGAGGAGGGCGTACCTGGTCTGGCAGTGTGATTTCTCCCTTGTAGCTCGTCGGAGGTCACTGGAATTGCTTGCCTCTCACCTCTACAAGCCCTTCTCTCCTCCTAGAGCTCTCTCTCGGACCTTCCTCCCTATCTCAGTCCACTAGTCCTCTATTTATAGCCAAGGAAGACCACTAGCTCCTAACAAACCATAACAACCCACTCCAACAAACTATAACTACCTAACAACTTCTTAACAACGTAACCAACTCTTAACCTTCTAACTAACCACTAACAAACTCTAACAACCCTATAACAAACCTAAGGATGTTTGAGAAAGTAGGCTTAAATGGACGATGGTGGGCCTAATGGACTTTGGTGGGCCTAATGGCTTAAATGGGCCTAAGTGGGCTTAATGGACCTAAATGGGCTTTGATGGACTTTCATGGGCTTTGGGACTAAACTAGGGTTTGAGCTCATTTGATTAAAAACCCAGCCACCATACTTTATCCTGCAAGCCTGCAAAATTGCAAATTTAGGGTTTCTGCAGATGCCCCTCCCTGAGCGAGGTTGGAGGATGAGTGGGACAGAAACCGATGCTCAGGGTTGACAAAGACACCCCGCCCGAAGCCATAAGTAAGAGTCAATTAATGCCCATCAGCTACCAGTCAATGAAAGGACCAGAGGTCCTGTTGCCATAGCCGAAGCCAAACAGAGAAAACAATACAAATGACCAAATGTTGATAAGTTGACGACCAATCAGCTCCTAAAAGACATGACTGGTTATCACACTTGTCGGAAAAGCGTCGGACAAGACTCACGGTGCTTGCCGACCAAAAACTGACTAGTAACGGAAATCATCTAGGTAGTTCGGGCAACCAGTCCAAAGGAGGGATGGAACAAGGAGAGTAGGGAATTCATCGGGCATCACAAGGATTGCCTGGGTAGTTCGGGATACCATCCCAAAGGAAGGAGATAAACAGTTTGCTTTGATTCCGTCCATTAGGAGTAGCACTCAAAACAAAAAGAGGGGCACCGAGGTTCGTCTAGATGGACTGAACCAGGGAAGGGAACATCTATACTACATCCGGTAGTGTAGATAGGAGAAAAAGGGAGGCCTTGATTCCATCCGTCCGGATAGGAATTCGAAGGCGAAAGGGTTCCAAGGTTCGTCCGTCCGGATCGAATTAGGGAAAGGAACATCTAGACTCCATCCGGTAGTCTAGAAAAGAAAAGGAAAGGCCTTGAATCCGTCCGTCCGGATAGGAATTCGAAGGCGAAAGGGTTCCGAAGTTCATCCGTCCAGATCGAACCAGGGAAAGGAACATCTAGACTCTGTTTGGTAGTCTAGAAGAAAGAACAGGACATGCCATGAATCCGTCTGTCCGAATAGGAATTCGAAGGCGAAAGAGTTTTGAGGTTCGTCTGTCCGAATCGAGCCAGAGAAAGGAACATCTAGACTTCGTCTGGTAGTCTAGAAAAGAAAAGGAGATGCCTTGAGTCCATCCGTTCGGATAGGAATTCGAAGGCGAAAGGGTTCCGAGGTTCGTCCATCTGGATCGAACCAAGGAAAGGAACATCTAGAGTCCGTTTTGTAGTCTAGAAGAAAGAACAAGAGATGCCTTGAATCCATCCGTTTGGATAGGAATTCGAAGGCGAAAGGGTTTCGAGGTTCGTCCGTCCAAATCGAACCAAGGAAAGGAACATCTAGACTTCGTCTGGTAGTCTAGAAAAGAAAAGGAAATGCCTTGAATCCGTCCATCAAGATAAAAATTCGAAGGCAAAAGGGTTCTGAGGTTTGTCCATCTGGATCGAACCAAGGAAAGGAACATCTACACTCCGTCTGGTAGTCTAGAAGAAAGAACAGGACATGCCTTGAATCCGTCTGTCCGGATAGGAATTCGAAGGCGAAAGAGTTCCGAGGTTCGTCCGTTCGGATCAAACCAGGGAAAGGAACGTCTAGACTCCGTCCGGTAATCTAGAAAAGAAAAGGAGATGCCTTGAATCCGTCCGTCCGGATAGGAATTCGAAGGCGAAAGGGTTCTGAGGTTTGTCCATCCGGATCGAACCAAAGAAAGGAACATCTAGACTCCGTCTGGTAGTCTAGAAGAAAGAACAAGAGATGCCTTGTATCCGTCCGTCTGGATAGGAATTCCAAGGCGAAAGGGTTCCGAGGTTCGTCCGTCCGGATCAAACTAGGGTAAAGAACATCTTGACTCTATCTGGTAGTCTAGAAAAGAAAAGAGATGCCTTGAATCTGTCCGTCCGGATAGGAATTCAAAGGCGAAAGGGTTCCGAGGTTCATCCGTTCGAATCGAACCAGGAAAAGGAACATTTAGACTCCATCCGGTAGTCTAGAAGAAAGAAAAGGAGATGCCATGAATCCGTCCATCCGGATAGGAATTCGAAGGTCAAAGGATTCCAGGTTCGTCTGTTTGGATCGATCTAGGGAAAGGAACATCTAGACTCCATCCTGTAGTCTAGAAAAGAAAAGGAGTTGCCTTGAATCCTTCCGTCCGGACAGGAATTCAAAGGCAAAAGGGTTCTGAGGTTCATCCGTCCAGATCGAACTAGGGAAAGGAACATCTAGACTTCATCAGGTAGTCTAGAAGAAAGAAAAGGAGATGCCTTGAATCCGTCTGTTCGGATAGGAATTCGAAGGCGAAAGGGTGTCGAGGTTCATCCGTCCGGATCGAACCAGGGAAAGGAACATCTAGACTCCGTTCGATAATCTAGATGTGTGACTGTCCGTGCCCGACCCGGAGGGAGGGGGAAGGGGAGGAGACCACAGCCATGCCAATGATGGTGAAGGCGCAAGGATAAAAGAAAAGAAAAGGGAGTCGTCACCTAGTCTTTTAAGGGAAAGACGAGGAAAACCATAAAAGGATGAATGCATGGGATGCAAATGGGAAGGCTGGATGTTTGCTAACCAGAGGATGGGTAAGGATTCCTATTACGCACGAGGAAGGTGTTAGGCACCCTCGTACGCATGAGCAACTCGGTCTTTCTAGTGCAAATGCTTGCTAAAGGTTTGATGTATGTTTGCTAAACTGGGATCATGCTCTAATCATGCTAATGTGTATGGATGTGACAAGACTAAATGAATGTGCAAGACGATGCGTGAAAACTGTGAAGAAATCCACATGAAATCATGATAAAGTC